>OX328125.1:56115384-56120384 GCA_946811695.1 Gonocerus acuteangulatus
GTTTCATTTTTCTACATTTTAAACATTCATCGAAATTAAGATATTTAAACAATGGTTATGTTTGGAGTAATGAAATATTAGGGGGAAAATTGTACTAACAGACATGAGCAGTTTTATGATTCTAGTCGGGAAATCGTGATAAGTGGTCGTAGCTCTAACAAAAACGGCTGTGAAGTAATTTTCGATGGGAAAATCTCATTTGGAGAAATCCTTGCTTAAAATTCGAAAGTGTCAGTTTATAGAGTTAAATGAGTATTTTAGTAAAACATGATAAGAAAATTCTTAATGTTTTTGTTTCCTGAGCGAAGTTGGGAAGGGAGCAATTTAAGCTTAGTATAATGCCTGTTTCCTATTGTGGCGCCTAAAATGTTCTTGTTGAGATTTTCATTTTTATACTTGTGTACATATTACACGAAAGATTAAAACAAAACATTAATGTTCCTAATCTAAGCTTTCCAAACGACACTAGGGATAACTGGGGGGGGGGGGATTCCCCGGGCCCAAAACACTAATTTCATCATGCCAGGCTTTGTTTTTGTTATAATTCAACAAAACTCGGTATTCGTTGTGGTCATATAAAGAAAAAAATATGTTGTAAAAATAAACTAAATCCGTTCATTAGGGGGGGGGGGGTACCGGAGCGAATTTAATTATTTGCTCATACTGATCGTAATTTTTGTTGTAATGTAACGAAACTCGGAATGCGTCTTGGTTGTCTAATTAGAAAGAAGTGTTGTAAGAATGAACTAAATCGGTCTATCGGTACGGGTTGGGGGGTTGCTTTGTAATATGTTTGGATTGGATTTTTCCAGCGAAACGTAAGTTGACAAAGCTGCCAGTGCCTCTGTCTCGATATTACTTCTCACTTCTACCACTAGAGGTGCTGTATCACGTTCCTGCCTCAGACTATAAGACGAAAATGTGAAATTTTCCCGGGCCTCCTATACCTAAGTATAGTTAACATAATTATTATTGAGAACCAATGGATAATTTTGTAAATTCTCGATTTCTAATATATAAACTAGCTTTTAAATATTGTCAGTCCAAAAATTGGTACCTTGCCCCAGGAACTGCCAATCTACGTTAGCCGATACGTAAATTTTAATGTAAGTTTTAAATAATTCCATTAACAGTTTTTTGGTTTTGTTAATGGGGGGGGGGTGAAGTTATTTCGTCAGAGGCCTGTAATTCCTCTCGTACGCCCTGCATACAAAAATAATTATATAAACATACAGATTTGAACGACCGTTTTTCGTGACTTATGGTTATGAAACGTCACAATTTCTCCCTAGAACTTCCGGATCACGTAAGGGTACGTTCATGGTGAGGATTCATTCTGCGATGCTACGATAGCTACTCCGATGAGCGCTGCCCCGATGTAAAACAAACACATGTATTAAGGTGGGACTGTTCATAGTGAGGATCCTTACTTCCGATGCTATTCTCGCACCCGCGCAGTGACCGCGGGGAAGAACAAATATTTTGTTTTCTCCTCGCAGTGAGGAGGGAAGCTGCGATGTGGGCCTGACTGTGATTGGTTCCTTCAAAAGGACTCTAGTGCGCAGGTCACCTACCCTCTCTCATTACTTCATCTTGTGTTATTTCGTTGTCGAGATGAAAGAAAATTGGGTCTTTTTGCGAAGACTACATCCAGTTACTTTTGAAGTATTTATTTAGTTAAGTGATTTATAACAGTTACTCGTACTCGCTGATAAGCTTACTGATTAGCTTACAGGTTCTTTGCTGGTTATCTTTTACTACTTGACTCGTTATCTACGGTTATAATTCATATTAGATAATGGCAAGTAATATTTATTAATAAAAAGGTTAATATAATCAAAATCAATTCTCTCAACTATGAAAAAAGTTATTAAGCATTAAAGTTGACTGTTTTGCAGGTTATGAAGGATAACATTAAGAATGATATTTGTAAACACACATATTTTATTCCTTTTCTCTCTCTTTTTTGGATCTTTTACATTTATTAAGCATTACATGATATGCGTTTCCGCTCGCTACGCTACGCTCCACTTGCTCAAGAAGTTATTAAGCATTAAAGTTGACTGTAATAAGTAAACTCTAGTCAATCCAACTCGCAATTAATAGAATTATATTAATTTAAGCGACTCTAGTCTATCCAACTCGCTAAAATTAATAGGATTCCATTAAGTTTTCCAAGTAAGAAACCAATCCCTTTTTCTTTGTCAGGAACATCACGAGCTAATTGTAAAGACTCATTTTTTCTCACTAACATAAGCAGAGCTTTTTCATAAACAAAAGCTAATTCACTGTTGAAGGTTACTTTACTCCCAGCAAGAACCAATGCAATGGTGAGTCAGCATGAACACCCTCCATCGATGTAGAATACATCGGGGAAGCGCTCATGGGAGTAGCTATCGTAGCATCGCAGAATGAATCCTCACCATGAACGTACCCTAAGGGTCGATATAAGTGGGGTTTACTCCCTTTAGATAGGGAAGAAAAATGGTAAACATCTAAACCAATGAGCTATCTATGAAATAATCTGGTGCATCTATTTGCAATTTCCCAGAGGAAAAGTCATCAAGGAAAGGTGTTAGAAAAAAAACGTTTATTGAGATATCAGATTCACGTACATTTCTCTGCGAAACGGCTGATTAAAAGAATGAGTACTACCTTGATTTCATGACCGTCAAGTACCTTATCAGTAGATTTTTATATCCAAACGTTCTTCAACATGATAGATTGCTTACATTCTTATTCATTGGAACTATATCTATATATATATATATATATATATATATATATATATATATATATATGTATATATATATATATATATATATATATATATATATATATATATATATATATTGTGTGTGTGACACACACTGTGTGTCTGTTCGCTCTCTCAATGTACAAAATACTTTGTCTAATCTAAAAGATCACGTTCCTTAACCAGCAGAATCCACTTAATAGGCGAAATCGTTGCGCTTAGGGTTTTTCCTTAGTAGGCTCCTAGGTACACTTTTAATAGGTTGCCTGACGTAGGAAAACGAATGAAACAATTTTTGTAACTGATTTACGGTTAGGGTACTTAGAATCGTGAGATTCTCTCCGTTCCGCTTCCTAGTATTATTTCTAATTTCAAAATATTTGTCATCAAAATTAAAACGTTTAGTAACTGGTTCAATTAACAGAAACATACTTTTTCGCGAAGATTCCTTGAACAAGCTATACTTGAATTGGTATATAGAATTATTTCCCTAACAAGGAGATTACGCTTGCCGCTATTAATATCGGTGATGGTAGATTTTCCTCCTTGTAGAGGTCGTCGGAAGGACATTTCCGGGACCGGGGAGGTCTGGGAAAACCTTATAGTGTAGAAAATCCATCCATCATTCACAATCAGAACTTATTCCTACGTGCAACTAAAATAATATGTTGTCACTGAACTGTATGAATAAATTACACAACACTCGTTTTATATTATTTTTCTTAAAAACTATTATTTTGTGTGCGATTGTCACAATATCCTAAAATAGATAGATAGATAAAATTCTGTATTTTGTTTAAAAAAACAGTTACAGGGATCTGGTTACAAAGAAAAATAATAATAATAAAACATTCCTCAGTCTATCGTAATAAATGTACATGCTTTAACTCTTAATTATAATAATAGAAACAGTAAATTAGATAAATTTATGAAAGTATAAATTACTCGCTACTCAAAAAGCACAAATGACCTTATCATTAGAGCTTCCATGGTGAAGCAAGAGCCTGAACATTTAGTCCTTATTGGAAGTGGAAAGAATCAATGTGGGATTTTCTTCTTCTTGGTGCATATTTTGAAAGTAGATAGTGCGGGCAGATCTGTAGATTGGGCATTGTAAAATGGGGAGTGTCTCGGGTTTCCGGAGGTTGCATATACTGCGCAGCGCAATGTAATCCGGTGTCCATCCTGTAGGAGGTGCTTGTTTTCCAAAATATCGTCTATTATATTGAAAAATATGTTGTTCGAGCCAATTAATAAATACATTACGGAGTAAATATCCTCTTATAATGGACTGATTTCCTTTTTTACGCCGGACCAACATCTAGGCCTTTAGCGCCGACATTCATGGCGCAGCAAGGACTTTTCTCAACGGGCCCTGAAATGAGAAAAATCCCTGCTGCAGGTAAGACTCGAACCTCCATCTCCCGCGCGAGAATCCAAGGCATTAGCCTCAAAGCCACGTGGACATCCTATTTTGATTTTCTTAATACTAAATCTCTCTCATTTACTCTGAGTATTTTATATTTAGTTTCATTGCCAGAAAGCAAAAATTAAGGCTGATAATTTGGTTTTGTAGAAAACCCCACCACAAATGGGCCAATTTGATGCTGATTAACTGACACATTCAACCATTCGTTATGCAAAAAATGTGTGCATTTTGTGAAGAAAGTACCAACATTGTGGCCCTTATCGGCCGTGTGTGTAAATTTTGACGGGAGTAATTTATGGTGTCAAGTTGGTAGTATATTTGTAGAAGTAATATTTAAAGAATTCTGCCATGAGTGCATTCTCAGTAGCTACACTCCTTCGGAATGTGCTAATAAAAAACTCCTTGCTATTTTAATTTTTTTTTAACCAGCTGTATAAATATATTTAACAGCGTGTCCGGTAAACATGCGCCTACTTCTGCATATTAGTTTCAGATAGGGGTCTCCCGTAGTCTAGTGGCTAGCGCGCTGGATTCATAAGCGGGAGATGGTGGGTTCGATTCCCACCTCCGGCAGGAATTTCCTCGCTGCACCCTGGATGTCGGCGCTAATGACCTAGAAGTAGATGCGCCGTAAAAAAAAGAAAAAAAAAAAAAAAAAAAAAAAAAAAAAAAAAAAAAAAAAAAAAATTAGTTTCAGATGCTGTAGAGTTAGTTTCGTTTAGTTTATAAAGGACAGACTACGACTCACAGGTAGACATTTGCATTTAACCTTGGAGCTTGATTGTGGTAATGCAACAAACACTCTTGCTCATTTTC
>OX328125.1:56122884-56267884 GCA_946811695.1 Gonocerus acuteangulatus
ACATCCAGTTACTTTCGAAGTAGCAGTAGTGATTTATAACAGTTACTGTACTCGCTGATAAGCTTACTGATTAGCTTATAGGTTCTTTGCTGGTTATCTATTACTACTTGACGCGTTATCTACGGTTATAATTCATATTAGATAATGGCAAGCAATATTTATTAATAAAAAGGTTAATATGATCAAAATCAATTCTCTCAACTACGAAAAAAGTTATTAAGCATTAAAGTTAACTGTTTTGCAGGTTATGAAGAATAACACAAAGAATGATATTTGTAAACACAAATATTTTATTCCTTTTCTCTCTCTTTTTGGATATTTTACATTTATTTAGCATTATGTGCATACTTGCTATGCATTTCCAAGAAGATATCAAAACTCTAGTCAATCCAACTCGCTAAAATTAATAGAATTCTATTAATTTTTCCGAGTAAGAAACCAATCGCTTTTTGTTTGTTAGGAACATCGCGAACTAATTGTAAAAGCCCCATTTTTTCTCACTAACATAAGCAGAGCATTTTCAAAAACATAAGCTAATTCACTGTTGAAGGTTACTTTACTCCCAGCAAGAACCAATACAATTGGTCATCGGAATCCTCCAATAGGAAGGCAAAGGAGTTATGCGCATGCGCTGAATCACTGATACGATCACTACTGCTACTTCAAAAGTGGTCTTCGCAAAAAGACCCGGGCGGTTTTAATCGGAGAAATAAGTTTTTAAAACTTCGAAATTGTTTGTTTCTTTTTCAATGGGGTTCTGTCTCTGTTTACCTAACTTCTCATTTTGTTGCTTTTTTAATTTCATTTAACAGCAAAATGAGTATTTTAGTAAAACAAGGTAAGAAAATGAATGTTTTCGTTGGGTGAACTTTGAGAAGGGGAAGTCATTTCAGATTAGGATACTGTCAGTTTCCTGCTCTGGCGCCTTAAATTTGCCTTCTATTTGAGATTTTATTTTATATTTTTCACGAAAGATCAAAACCGACTAATAACTTATTTCATTCCTTTACTTATGGTACTAGAGATATGGACGGAGTTCCTGCGAGTTGGACTTTTCTTCAAATAGGTGTTAATATTTTTGAAGAAATAAAAAAAAAAAAAAAAAAAAATGTTTCTTTCGATTCAAAACTTTCCAAATGTCACTAGGAATAAGTACGGAAAAAGATAAGATGATACTGTTCCTGCGAGTTGACTTCAGTGATCAGTTCTCACCATCTCTGTTTGCCTTAGTTTTGAAGTACATGTTGATTTGTTAATTGAAACTAGCCGTAAAATAATGTTTTTTTTTATAAAACACGAGAAGTAAATGGGAAACATGCTTGTCAGAGAGGTTACCTTTCGAAAAAGCGGAAAGAGAGAAGGACTAAATCATTTGCGCCGAAAGTTTTCTGTACATTATGTTGTTTAAAATCTCGATTTTTTTCGAGATTGAAGTAGGTAATTTATTTTTCTTATGGTGCATTGACTGCTATGGTCATTAGCAAAGTAGGTATTATATTTACATTTTTTTACAAAATATCTAAATATAATATAAACTTTATCTATCCCAGTCTATCCAACGTACTAAGATGACGCAACTGGTGCGAGTCGGACCTTTTTGTACACCTTGAGTCATGGGCGTATATAAAGGGGGGGGGGGGCTGAGGGGGCTGCAGCCCCTCCCGAAATTTTCATATATGGTAAAAATGTGTCATAAAAACCTTAAAAATAAATTAAATAAGATCACTTAGTTAATAAAACATAGTTTATTTTAGGTGTTATAGCGTTTTAGTTGCCTAAAACTATTCCAAGCTCTAAATTTTTCATATTCCATACCCCGGAAATAATCTTAGCCCCCCCAAAATTTTCCCAACCCCTCCCGAAATTATTTCCTATAGACGCCCATGCCTTGAGTTTAGATTATTAACAATGCTGGTTGGAGTTTCTAATCTCTTAGGACACGAATACGCCATGTGGTGATATGTTTAGATTTGCACTTCATCTTAGTCATAAAGCTCGAAAATCAAATTAATAAGCGTTGAACGTAAAGGAAAGACATCACCCCTATCTTGGCTAGAAATCTGTGGGTCGCCCCTCCCTACATCCCTTAGTCAATAAGGATGATTCTTTATTTACTAAGGTATGTCTATTAAAATGAAATAAATGTTACACAGAACACTGTAAACTTTAGGTTCACTGGCCATAGAATTGGAGCAACATGAAAGGTTGAAGAGAATAGTTTTATCGATTTGCATTTAAAAAGGAAGTAGAACTTTGGCATATATACATAGATGACATACGACCCAAATAGACCACCAGAAAATTAAGGAAAATTTACTGCCTGTAACATTTATGAAAGATCCTTAGTTCCAATAAAAGCAAATGCTATAAAAGGACAAATTTGTGAGAAATTAAGGGCCCCAATCAGATTATTATTTTTTTTTTTTTTTTTGCAATTAGAATTTTGCCACCCTCCTTATTGGGGGCAAATCCCATTAGAACATTGACCCAATAAAGCAAAAGGGAATTGCAGATATTACATGAAGATGTATCATAACCCTTATCTCCAAAAGAGTTGTGAAGTTGTGGTAAGTGGAAGGTGATCTTTTGAATATGACCAGTTCAGTTGGATAATATTGTGCTTGAAATTTTGGAAATAGTGGTTTTGTTACATTGAAGGAGAAATATTAAGCATTTCTATTCTTAGTTTTCTAAATCAAACTAGAAAAATATATATATATATATATATATATATATATATATATATATATATATATATATATATATTCTAAAACGCACTGATGCAGCTCTTGTGAGACGGACCTTTTATAAAATAAAAATTTACTGTTAGCAAATTTAAATGTTTAGTTGTTGTATGTATTCATATAATCTTACTAGTTTAGATTCTGGTATTTTTAGTGCTCTGATTTCAAGAATCTTATTTTCTTTTAATGATAGGATAACAACTCAATACTAGTTGTGTAAACGTAATTATTTAATTTTATTTCTAGTGATGGCTTCCTTTGTATAAAAGAATTTGAATCAATTTGTCGAGCTTTGTTTCGCAATGACACTGGTAAAGTTTACAGCTTTGAAGACAACCAATTACAAGAAATTTTTGACATCTTTGATACAGACAAAGTAAGACTTTTTTTGTTTGTTGTATTCATTTTTTTGAACAACTAATGATGTCATTTCTGTTTATTATTGTTATTATTTTTAGGATGGACAAATCAGCAGAGAAGAATTTACCTACTGCTGGAATAATTGGATTAAAACAGTAACTATGATTTCATTTTTTTATTAGTGTTTATAATCACTGTTTGCAGGATCCATTCATCTCGTTTTCATTTGGATGAATAATTTGGATTAAAATAATAGTTTAAAAATTCTTATCAGCTGTTTCAACTAATATTTATAATATGAGGCATTTAGAATCAAAACAAGACACATCATTGAAACCACTTTGTTCAGAAAACACCAAAAACAGAACAAGTCTCATGTTTAATTTTATACATTCGTATAATTTTCTTTAAAGTTGTAAGTGTCCTAGAAGAATGTTTTTGAGGAATTTGAGAAGTTTATCTGTTATATTATCTATTTTGAAGGAATTTTTATTTTTGATGTGTCTTACTTAGTGTTAAAATTCACATATATATGTATTATTTTTAAGCCAAGTTTTCACTTGAGCATTAAAAACAACAAGATCCTTTTCTTTACCAGTATACAGAGGACATTTTGAGCTTTTAAAATCAACTGTTATTTTAAAATCGTGAAAATAGTGATGTGTCTTGTTTTGATTCTATACGCCTCATATATAAAAACGTAAATTAGTGTACAAAAGTTGCGTACATTATTTAAAACTTCATTCTTTCATACCTAAAAAGTTGAAGTTTAAATGACAGTATGTGGTATAAATAGTGCCAGACAGTATAGAAAGAAAATAATCATTCAGTATATAAAGAAATATACTAGAGTATATAATCTCTTTAACTTAAAACAGTGGACATTTATTTGTGTATTTTGATTTTTCTTCAGTCTAGTTCGAGTTCCAGTATGAAAACACTGTGTACTGTTTATTGTATTTGGAACTAGTAGTCTGAAACATACCAATGTTTTTTGTATAATACAGACATTGCTATACTCTAGTACACAAGGTTCTGGTTAGCCTAGTGTGACTGAGTCTCCTTTTAAACAATTTTGCTGCTCTTCGTAGACCTATTTTCAACAGCTTCAGTGATTTTGCTTATAAACTTCATGTTACTGCCTTGACAGTTGTGAGAAGTGGATGAAATGAATTCCAGATTCAGAACAGCCTCAGGGACACTCCTTAGCACAAGCCTCCAAACTGCCCCTGTGGAGCTTGTGGAGAATAAATCGAATAGGTCTGAGGTTCACTGGGCAAACATAAACATATTCTTTCATGCAGAATAAAAGTTCACCTTCATTTTTTTATTCTCCTCTGATAAACTCCAACAGAAGTAATTGATATAAATATTCATCAATATACTCTTGTCCATCAATCACTTCAAATTGACTAGGCTATGAAAAATCACTAACGCTTACAATGAAGATTCCAATGAGAGTACAATAGACTACGGAGAGTCACGAAAGCCTACGATTCAGATTTCAATGGGACTAGCCTTGGAAAATCACTAACGCTTACAATGAAGACTCCAATGAGCCTACACTAGGCTACGGAGAATCACTAACACCTACGATTCAGATTTCAATGGGAATAGGCTATGGAAAATCACTAACGCTTACAATGAAGATTCCTATGAGACTACACTAGGCTACGGAGAGTCACTAAAGCCTACAATTCAGATTTCAATGGGACTAGCCTTGGAAAATCACTAACGCTTACGATTCCTATGAGACTACACTAGGCTACGGAGAATCACTAAAGCCTACGATTCAAATTTCAATGGGACTAGGCTATGGAAAATCACTAACTCTTACAATGGAGATTCCAATGAGCCTTCACTAGGCTGCAGAGAATCACTAGAGCCTACGATTCAGCTTACAAAAAATGAAGATTCCAATGGGATAATCATTATTGCTAGAGAAAAGAATGGCAGGAATCAGATAACTACATCAGCTGGAACTTGACGGACATTGTTGTGGCTCACTAACTTATATGGATTGAATTGTGTTTGAAGGCTATATGCTAAAAAAATGTCTCTAGAAATAAATGAAATACCTTTTTATTTAAATTATAAAAAGCTATCTCAAAATAAATTATTCTTTTGAAAAAAAAAAAAAAAAAAAGACAATTTTTTAGTCTCAAAGAATATTTTCAAGCTAAAATTTTTGCGAAGAAATTTATTTTAATTTTAATAAATATAAAATATTGTTTATCTGTTTATATTTTTCAGATTGTTCGGCCAGTAAGCGCTTTCTTGATTATTGATGTCCAGAATGACTTTATTTCTGGCTCTCTAAGCATTAGCCAATGCTCAGCTCAGCAGAATGGATTAGAGGTAAACCAATAAACAAAATTATGCGAATGTGTTTAAAAGTTGACACATTGTCATTTTCTTTACAAAAATATATTTGTTTTAGGTTATTGAGCCTATTAATCACCTCTTGGAGACTGTTAATTTTGATGCAGTATTCTATTCTCTTGATTGGCATCCAAGTGACCATGTCTCTTTTATTGATAATCTTAAGTTCAGAAAACTTCATCCTTCAAGTCCCGTGAGTAAGAAAACTTAATGCTGATAAGCTATTAGCAATTTTATATGTGTTAATCCTGAATCTTAATAGAAAAAATCTCAATGAAATCTATATCCATTTTATCTAATTAAATTTGTATTGTAGCTTTCATTTTTTTATTTTTTTATCATTCATAGCTTAAAATATTGACTGATAGCTTTGGTACCAGTAGAAAGGCGGACACATAAGTTAATCAACAATAAGGCCTATATGTTAATATTAATTTATAAAATATATATGTTGTATTTTATTCACATATAAATGTTTTACTTTTTTGTAATAATCATTTTAGCATGATTCCCCTCTCCTCGTAGGGAGGGAGAAATCATGAGGAATCGACATATAATGTTGACCCAGTGAAGTAATCTGGAAATGCAGACGAAACTATCATACAAATCACTATTATTATAAAACGGTTTTTCTTCCAGTGCAGCCTGGTTGTCATCCAGTGGCAGGCTGATTAGCATGCCGTGCGAATCCTGCAAGAAGCTGGATATTATTAGAGCTATCTAAGCGTCCAAATTTTTTTTAATGAGGCTATCATCGCTGAAAACATTCAACAAGCTTCATGTCGGATCCTCGTGGCATCCTAAACATCCTTTCACTGGGAATCAAAAATTGTTGTGAAAAGTAGACTTTTTTTTTTTGTTGAATTGGACCTGTGAAGATCTCAGAAAAGAATTAAAAAATTAACAGTTTCAATGTTAGACTCCTTCACCAGAAGGAAGGTCTTGATGCTGGTTAATCATTCATAAGGCTTCTCAGCTAAACCCGGTATCAAAGCACATTATGTCATGTTTTAAAATAATATTTCACAAAATGCTGAGAAGTATCCCAATTAGAAGTTTACATATTTGTTTAAGTATTACTAACTTGTCAGTGACAGAAGGCTTTGAACATTTTAGTACACTATTGCACTGACCAAGAGAAATCCAGAATAAGAGAAAAAGGTGACTTGTCCCAGAAGTACTTGAATTAGCAAAGAAAACAAAACATTTAAGAAAAAATATCTTTATTTCTCTACTTACTTGTAGCCTCCTTTTTTATCTTTTTTTAGCTCAGTACTCTTTTTCCCAATGATGCACAGTAAGTCAGGTATCCTGAAAAAGTGTAATTGTTGAGCATATTAAAAGAACTGTCAATCACCGACTTAACTTCTTCATTGTTATCATATATTTTACTTCACACCATTTTTTCATGATTAGAAACTGGAAATAATTCGAGGGAGCAAGATTTGGCGAATAGAGTGCGTGAGGAAGCAATTCAAACTTAAATTCATTGATTTTGGTTATCACAATGGCAGCTGTGCCCTAGTGCATTTTCCTGAAGAAACTAAACATTTTCCACAAATGCCGTTCTTTTATTTCATCACTTAAAAAATGTAGATTATATTACATTAGATCTAATCTAAAAAATGCAATAATTTAGCAAATTACTTGCTGTTGACATTTTTTCTTTCTCAACTCTCAGGGATTTTATCTATTAGTCCATAGTTTTGACTGTTTGCTTGTCTCATGAGTGAAGTAAGTGGCCCTTTGTGACATCCATAGTTATGATTCGATGCAAAACATAGCTTTATTGGCTTAAACATCTTCAAAACATTGTTTTTGTTCTATTCTGAGTAATTGTGGCACACTTTTAGAATTTTTGAAATGCCTAATGAGTCTTCTAGCTGGCATAATTTGGTCATCCAACACCATTTTTTCACTTGTTGATTCCCTGCGATGCACCCAATATTTTACTCTTTTTAACAAAGGAAGAGATTCCTCTGTAGTGGAGCCTTCTTTTTCTTTTTTATATTGGTTGAGTTGAGTCCTTTCAAATAAAAGTATTGTATCTTATAACCAATTTTCCTTTTTTTTTTGTTGACTCATTCAATGATAGCTGCCAAACAACTTCTAAACCACTCAGGGTATCAAGCTTTATGATATTGATACTGGCATTCATCTCATACAGTACCATCTATTTGTATAGATTGGATATTTTAGGTACTGTACTTGTGAAATCATGGTCTACTAGTGCAAGATCATTTAACAATTTTATTTAGAAACACCAACATTTCTAGTATTATTTTTAATTAAAGTGTTTGTGTCGTAGAAGTGAAATAAGTCTCTTTGCTTTCCAGGTTACTGCTGAAGAAGCTCAAACGTATGATACTGTCACATTTGATGGGCCACATTTGATGATACAAAGATTATGGCCACGTCATTGTGTTCAAGATTCTTGGGGTGCTGAACTTCATAAAGACCTCAAAGTAATTGTATTTATTATATAGCATCTTAGAATTCATTATTCATATTTATCTTAAGAAGAAAAAACTATATTATTAGAATTATTAGGAATGTTATTGTCAGGATACCTCAAACTTGAACGTGTTTTTTCCGATATTTCCAACTAACAATATTTTCGGAGACGGAGGAACTATGTAACATTAAAAAATATGTCCCGGAATCTGTCATCCACAAATTGTTCAGAGTGGTACTGTCTATGCATAGCATACATTTATTTTATTTCTAAGCCCAGGTCAATTAATGTAAAATAGTACTTTAGGTCTTTATTTTATTTATCCTTTGTTCAAAATTTATTTATTTTTCTTTATCAATACTAAAACTAATTTTCCCAGCCTGAGATTCTGTAATTTATTCTAAATATTTATTTCATTTTCTGTATAAGCATTGTTAAAAGAACACTGCACTTTGAACTTAATGTATTCAGGGTGTCTACTACACGAAAAAGTCACAAAAGTCATGAAAATGCCATGAAATTGAAAATAGGGCGCGAAAATCACGAAAAAATCATGAATTTTGAAACCAAGTCACAAAATTTCAGTTCTTAGCGGAGTGTAACGCAATCCTGGTACTTCAGCGCATTCGTAATTGTTGCCGTTTTGTATGAATTTACAAATCAATTATTTATTTTTTAAATATATGTAGACTTAAATGTTGAAATTCTATACATAAGAGCAATTTCAAGCCAATAGTTAAGGTTTTTTCATTTTGATTGAAATTATTTTCTTTTTAATGAGCATGAAATTGGCTTTTCAAATCATTAAAATGTCACGAAAAAGTCCCGAAATTGGCTTTCACAAAAGTAGTAGACACCTTGGTATTGTTCATATACAAGACTCTCAGTATTTCGATCAAATCAAAATCTATATATCTATCTATCTATATATATATATATATATATATATATATATATATATATATATATATATACATATATATATATATATATATATATATATATATATATATATATATATATATATACATATATAAATCAGGTGTTTGTCTGTCTCTTTGTTCCTTATACAAATCCACACCTTTTGACCAATCTTGGCACACTGGTAGGTCTTGATCCGGGGATTATTTTTTTTTTTTAATACAAACAGTGTCTTTTATATTTAAACTATTTGGGTATTTAGTATAAACAAAATAGGCTGCAATCTAAATATAAATTTATGACATTTTTTGACTGTTCCAAATACAAAATTAGGCATAATTATAGACTGAAAGTAAACTCTAATGATTATTATTAGCTCGTTAAATTCTATTTGAGATTTCTTCATTTATCTGAGTTCCCCATTCTTCCTGTACTGATCATATCTGCACTAAGCCTGCATTGCATCAGATAATCTATAAAAATAGTTTCTCTTCACAAAACAAGATAAAAAAGAGTTGGGGCTTGAAAGCCTCCAGGTAATTAACACGTCAAATAATCAATGTTGGAGATATCACAGGATGGTTGCATGATCTTCACCCCTAACCTTTCCCTGACAGCATTAAATTGGTTTCTGACCTCGATAAACCTGGTAATAATATTTCACAAAAGTTATCAACACGATGTCTCGATATAGAACTCAGTCATGAAATGATGTAATAGATTTTTCTGACTTTCACTTTTAAATTGGGGTGTTTTATTTCTTGAAAGTTAATGTCTGTATTACTTTAAACTTGTTTTTCAATATTAAAACTTCATAAGTGTTCTTTCAAACTTGTTTCAGCCAATTTTCTCCTTAATATTACTTTTGAAATAAGATATTTATTTTCTTCTCTTTGTATTCTGGATGAGTTTATGCTTATTAAATACAACTAAATTGAAAAAAATTTGAACCATTAATCTTAATAATGTTTAATATAATTTATAAAGGTGCTTTTATACATTCCTACTAAAGAACATAAATGTTGATGAAAGTGCATTTTTATCCAAATATTTCTCTTTTAAAAAATTTGCCTAAAGAGTAGAGTACATTACAGTCATTGTGCGAACTCCATCTTGTAATAGATAAATAAAAAAAAAAAGTTACTGATTCTAAAGGACCAAAGAACTTTGTAGAAATTATAATACTCTTGTATTAAATGTTGAACTTAGTTTTATTTAAACAGAATTACGGGGTAGCCACTTATGTTCCTGGGTTCAAGCATTGTCCACTATATTTCGTAATAACCCAGTTTATTTCAAAGAGGTCATTATAAAATATACTCCAAAAACTTACTTGTGTGATGACATAATCCTGTTTTGAGTTATGAATTTTTAAAGTTGTCTATAAAACTTGGTTTTGCTTTTACTGACGATTTAAGTCAAAGCGACTTTAATTTACTAAAAAAATCATTACTCTGTTAATGTTAATGATATCTCAATGAGATTTTCACCAAAATGGTCCCAATAATATTTTGAATATGGGAAAAATATATTTACTATCTGTTATGCTTCTGGTTGCTAAGAATATTTATTTAAAAACAAAATTTTTAATTTAAAATAAATGAAAAACATAAAAATTTCAAAAATCGATAAAAATAAAAGGCGCTCAATGCAGAAAGTATTTCATTACTGCTTCATGCCTGCACAATAGAAGAGCATTACAGTGAACTTATGAATAAGTTAGTTTGTTCAAAAGACAACAGAGACTGTATGTTCGGCACTGTTCAGAGTGTCCTTCAAGCAAAAATTTAAAATCATATATCATGGAAAAATTTGAAGAGTGGGATCCTAACGATGATGTGACTTATTCTTCTTGGATTTCTACTGATCGAACTCAACAAGTACAATTTACTGTAACACTAGAGGAATACTTAGAAATCCTAGTTACTAGCCTAGAAAAATTGATTCCTCACTCCTATGTGACTAAGTCTCAAGCGAAATATTTAAAATATATCAAAAGCAAATTGAATAAAAATGAAGCCATTATTCTAATTGACTTTAGCGAAAACTATTCGTTTGTGTTTCGAAATGAATCCCAAGGTTATCATTGGACCAGAAACAGTTGTTCTCTTCATCCAGTTGTGATCTATACAAGACTAGAAAACATTGAAGAGCTGAAAGTTCCCAATCTGTGTGTGGTATCTGATGACTTGGAACATGATGTAGCATTTGTCTACGAAACTCAAAAGGTTGTTACAAAATTTCTGAAAAATTATTATCCTGAAGTAAGAAACGTGACTTACTTCAGTGATGGATGTGCCGCACAATATAAAAACTGCAAAAATTTCTTGAATTTGTGTCATCATGAACGAGACTTTGATGGCATGAAGGCTACATGGTGTTTTTTTGCTACCAGTCATGGGAAGTCCCCTTGTGACGGTATTGGCGGGACTATCAAGCGGATTGTAACAAAAGCAAGCCTTCAACGTACTCCAGGGAATCCAATTGACAACTGCCAGAAATTTTTTGACTTTTGTAGTACAAAAATAGAAAACACAATGTTTACTCTAGTTAAAAAGGAAACGATAATAGTGACTAGGCAAAAACTGGAGGATCGTTTCAGTTCAGCCAAGACAGTGCCTGGAACACGTAGTTTTCACCATTTTGAACCAAAGTCTGAAGGCTCAATAGCAACAAAACGTACAAGTTTTGATGAACAGTACTGTACAATATTCAACTTTTCAAATGAAATTAACTTGGTCAAGATGTCTGATGTGGGTTTACATAATTACATAGCCTGCATATATGATGAAAGATGGTATTTGGGCCTGGTTTTGTCAAAATGTGAAGATGAAGGCGATGTTGAAATTACATTTTTACATCCACATGGACCTGCTCCGTCATTTCATTGGCCTTCAAAAGAAGACTCTTGCTGGATTCCAGTGAATAACATCATTGCATGTGTTTCTTCTCCAACAACAAGAGTGTCTAGTCGAATTTATTAATTTATCGAAAAAGAAATAGGTTCCATCAATCTTCAATTCCAAAAAATGTTAAAGCAAAGACAACTCCTAAAATAGGAAATGAAAAGACTAACTGATTAAAAAAATTAACCAACTTTCATCCAAACTTCCAATGAAGAAAATATTTTGTAAGATTTGATTTGATTTCATTTGATGTGTTCTATTGTATTCATGTTCCCCCCTGTGATTGTATTCATGATTTCCCTTGTGTTCTTGATGAATAAAAAATTAAGAACTTAAAATCTCAAACTTTTTGTTTTAGAACCTATTATTACATGTCTCTAGGAATACAAAAAATAGCAAAACACTTTGGTTATTGGAGTGCCTTTTATTTTCATTAATTAATTTTTTAATCTTATAGCTCATTGTATCCAGAATGAAATAGTGAAAAGTTTGGTGAGAATATCATTTTGATAAGATGAATATTATTATAGTAGAATATATTATAAATTATTTTCTAAATCAAAGTTGCTCCTACTTAAATTTTGGGAAACTTCCAAAACTAAGTTTACAGTAAACTTTAAAAATAGTTTATTTACTCTAGTACCAACATAAGTTAATATTAAGATTAACCTAAGTAATAATAAATGTAGCTTCAGTATACTTATATTAATCCTTAATTATTAAAAAAAAAATGTATATTATTTGATTGATCTAGGAATACTTAACAGCAATAAAATAAATAAATAAAAACTGGTGCTAATGACCTTAGCAGTAGATGCAAAAAAAAACAAAAAAAAAAAAACTTAACAGCAAAATCCCAGAGTTTTTCTTTTAAAATCTAATACTTTATACATTTAAGAGTGTATCTATGAAAAAAGAACTTGATTTTATGGAGCGACTTTTATTTTTATCGATTTTTGAAATTTTTATGTTTTTCATTTATTTTAAATTAAAATTTTGTTTTTAAATAAATATACTTAGCAACCAGAAACATAACAGATAGTAAATATATTTTTTCCATATTCAAAATATAATTGTGATTATTTTGGTGAAAATCCCATTGAGATATCATTAACATTAACAGAGTAATGATTTTTTTAGTAAATGAAAGTCGCTTTGACTTAAACCGTCCATAAAATCAAAAACAAGTTTTATAGACAACTTTAAAAATTCATAACTCAAAAAGTATTGAAGATATCTAACTAAAATTTGGAATATATCATTAGAATGACCAGTTCAACAAATAAAAAAAGTTTCAGGCAATTCGCCCATGGATTGTTGTATTATCCCCGATATAATGATAAATTATTTAAATTCTTCTATTTTTGTATTTATTTTTTATAATATGATATTATTACTTAGTATTATTTTTTAGATTGTTGAAAATGCTGTAAAAGTTTATAAAGGTACAAATCCTGAGGTGGACTCCTATTCAGTTTTTTGGGACAACAAAAAACTAACACAAACAACTCTTGTATCTCAATTGGGGCAAAAGAATGCAACTGATATTTATGTTTGTGGTTTAGCTTATGATGTATGTGTTGGTAAGTCATACACAGTCAAAAGTAATTTTTTTAATGCTATTTTAATTTAGACATGTCAATTTTCTGAACAAGGAATTGAATCCATAGTTGCTAAAATGAGATTTGTTTTTCTCTACCAAGTTAATAGATGAATTACGTATTGACCCTGATGATTTTCGCAACTACTAAAATCGTAAAAGGCATGAGATTTAGCATTGCGGTAAAAAACAATTTGAATTTTTCAGAGATAAATTATTTTTCTTTCCCAATAAAAACTGAACAAATAAGCATGGAAATGAATTGAAACAGTCTGATAAGTGATACAGTATCAGAAACAGGTGGTCAAACGTCACCACACAAGCTTCAGTTTTTTGCCGTGGCTTGTGTATAGAATTTGAACAAGCCAAACTTTTTGATTTCTGCAAGCCAAATCCACATGTTCACATGCAATGATTTACTTTTGTAAACTGGTGTGCACAAGCCAATTTTCAGAAATTACATGAGCGTATCAGCTACTTCTGAGATAAATTTATTAAGGACAGAGATTACTTCTTATGCACCGTTCATTTGAAGTATTTTACATGTAATAGGGCCTGAGGAGAAAAACAACTGATACAGGTGGATATATTGTAACGGAATCCCATTTTATTTCATTATTGACACTACAACATAGTATAAGATTAAACATCTAGGGAGAACTAAGTAAAGTACTGCTGATTTAGGAAGGAACGAAGGAAACATATCAGTCTCATCCTGTTTTTCTCCACGAGGGAGGAGAGTTCCTCGTGGAGAAAAACTGACGTGAACTATCACTTTATACTTTTTTTTTTTTCAACTTTATAAATCCTTATCCCCTTCCTTCATTGGTTTGAGGCTCGATTTACTGACAAAAGTGGACAATTACGAGAGAATGCTATTTGGCTTGTATAAAGTGTCCCCATCCGTAGGCCACTTCACATATCACTACTGACTCTCCAACATGTGTATGGCAAAGTATTGGAAATCTTTGTTTGTACATTCCACTATCAGACACGTCTCTACCGTCTCTGATGTTGGAAATAAAGCACACACTTGCCCTTATTCACTTATCATCGGCCCAATACAAGGCTTACATACATATTATAGAAAAGTTAATACTACTATATTTATAATTGATTTAGTTTTCTAAAAAGAAGTAATTTATGTTTCAGGTGCCACAGCTGTCGATGCCCTATCAATTGGTTATAGAACCATTTTGGTAGACGATTGTTGCAGAGGAGTGGATTTAGCTGACATTGAGAAAACAAGGAATACTGTAATTAATAATCATGGTGTCATTGTAAATTCTGATCAGGTACAAACAGTCTAATATCTTTCACATTGATATTTCCCAATTTATTTTCTTATAGATACAAATAAAAATCTGATTTACAAGAACTGTAATCTTATATCGTGTGTATCTTTTGTTTAATATGGACAGCTTCGAGTAGGAACTCTTAAAATTTATTTTTCTTATTTCTTGCTATTTTCTGGAAACGTTGATTAACTTGGGTAAAACCAAAACTGGCTTGCAGAGACAGTGCAGTCCCACAGCACTAAGGCATGTTCAGCCAATGTAGACAAACAAAAATGGGCCCAGAGGGGCAGATACTGTAGAGGTATCTGATGCTTGACCATACGGTACACTAGGGAGATAGGCACACAATGTAGACCAGGCCAGCCTAAATAATATCCCAGTTCCAAGGAACACTGCAGTTCAACTTAAATCAGTACCAAAGGAGTTAATGCATAGATAAGGTGGAAATTATCCTCTTCCTCTGCTTCTTTAAAAAAATACTTCTTTCTTATTGCTGTGCCTGATAATTTTGACAAACTCATTTAATACTAAAAGCATTAAAATATTTTTACTGAAAGCATTGTAGCCAGGATAGGGGTGATGCCTTTTCTTTTTTCCAAAGAAAATACACCACCCCTGGTGATAATTGAGCCCACGACCCTAGGCACGGAATGCTCACGCCATAGCACTCAAAGCCACCGGGCCTCCATTATTTTAGTATATGTACTCCTAGTACTTATACTAAAATATGCGGAGAACTTTTTAATTACCAAAGAAATAAATGAATGCGCCATAATCGAGTTCTGATCTGATGAGGACTCTGTATATATGTAAAAGCGTTGCTCGTTTAGCACCCCAATTGGAATGTGCTAAACACTTTAGAAGAAAAAGCTTTTTTGTATGTTTGTTTCTTTCATGTGCTCAATCCAGTTTCTTCTCATATGTCAAACCCAAGAACTTCATTTCATCCACATTATTGATCGAAAATGATGGCTGTTATGTTAACAGAAACACACACACATATGCATATATAAATTTTAAGGAGGGTATTTTGGATATCTACCCAATATTGATGAATATTTGAAGAAATTCTTCAAAAATTCTTTCATGAGTTAAACGTCAATAGCTATATTTACTTGGATAGTGCTGAAAGCAAAACAGGGATAAAACTAAATCAATTGTTGTTTTTTTACAATTGTCATTTGTCTGTAAAACCTTTTCTCCTTCTCATTGGTGCTCCTCTGATCAAGCTTTTGCTTTCCCGATTTTCTGACGAGCATCCAATAGTATTGAGTTTGCATGTTAATATTCCATGATCAATGGTATCGTAATGATTCTGTGTATATGATGATGTTATTGTTTCTCAGCTTCAAGAGCATTCTGGTAAAATCAGTCATTCTCTTTTTTACTATAAGTTAGAGCAAAAAGGTCAATATGGGATTACAGTAAGAACTTTTAACCTTCTTTTGTACCTTCTGTTTCACACAGCACAATGATGTTTTCTGTGTATTAACCTGTCTTGTAAAAGTTTAAAAAAAAAAACATGTTTAAAATAAAGTTTTTTTTCTCCCTACTAAAACCCCAAAACTTCTACATTAAATCCTCAAAAGAACCTCCATGCTTCTTTTCTATTTCCCCCCATTGTTTCTTAAAAGAGAGGATTGTACCTACCAGCTTTCAAATGTTGGGACCAGTAAAAGTTGCTTCTTTCAACTTGGCTTCTATAAGTTTTGGAAACTTGGAATTCAGCTATCTGGAGCATTTCCCTGCATAAGTCAGTGATTTATTAAACTAGTCCATTACCCATAATTTTATGTAAAGAGTCAATAACAATACTTTTTTCAGTTGGCACTAAGATTGTATTTATGCCTTTTTTTTTATTATTTTTTATATTTTTTTTTTATTTTAGGAAACAGTGTTCAGCCATTGTGATTGCCTGGCTTATGTTAGAATAACGATGACTTATTCAGTCTTCTTACTTCATTATGCCAACTCAATTATTTTCTTTTTAATACTCATGTAGAACAGGGGTTCTTCCAAACTGAGTTTGTTTTAGTTTTTTTGCTGTAGAAACTTCAAATAATGTTTCAGGTAAAGGCTATGGTAGAAGGAAGAGATCGTCGCCCTGAATTGGGTTATAAATTGGCATTAGAGCTAAAACGTAAACGCGAAGAAGAAAGTGAAAAAAGTACAGAAGCAGAAGATGAAGGAAATATAGAAGAATAACTTGGTGGAGTAAGAGAAAGAAAAAAAAGGAGAAGAATTGAAGAATAGATGTATTCTATTGTTGGGCTTCCTAGAATAAAATCTTACTAAGGTTAGAGGTATGAATATGCTGTCACTCTTCTGGCTGTAGAATGTTAAATTAAATTTAACCTCTGAATACAAATTGTAACTATTATTACTGTTGGATCATGAATTAATTAATTCGATATTAATGACAATTGGTCAAACAAAATTAATAAGATGTCTGGAAAAGAGGTAGGTGATTTTGTCAGTATAACAGCAATATTGATCCTACCATTATCTCTTTCCTTGCCCAGTGGTTTCACCAGATTAAAAGTGACTCCAAAAGAACAAATGTAGTAACATTTGCTTTGTGAAGTGTTCACATCCTTGTCCATCTTAATCTTTAATGAATTCTGAATTAGGACAAGGGAATAATCTTCTTTCAAATTGTGATGAATGGAAATGAAAGATGTTTCCATAATAATAATTAAATTCATGAAATTTATGATTTCTGCTACACATTTTATAAATTTTAACCTAGGTTTAATAAGGCCTAGTGGCCCTGAGTGTTAAGGCATGAGCACTTAACACTCTGTGCCAAGGGTCATGGATTGGATTCCCACTATGGACTAGGGGTGGCTTTTCTTTGGAGAAAAGAAAAGGCATCAGCCCTATCCTGGCTAGAAAAGGGTGGTGACCTATAGATAACCCGTCCTAAAATTCTGAGTTAGTTATAGTGGACGTTAAAATTTAAATAAGTAAATAAATAACACGACTCAATGCAACCAATAAAAAAATATATGTTTGGAAAACAATTTTTTTTTCAATCTGATGCAAATAATAAAAGTCCGACTCGCAGGAACTGCATCATCTTAGCGCGGTTCCGTTCTTATCCCTAGTCTAATTTGGAAAGGTTAAAATAGAAGCAGTTATTATTTTGGTTCCACCAGTCTTGAAAGGTCTTGATTTACGAGCTTACCTGGAAGGGTCGGCTAACACTAGAAAGGGTCCCGCTAGTTACAAGGTCTTGGAATCTTGGAAATCTATATTTCTAACAATTAATTGTTTTGTTATTTTACTTAATCTGTTTTATTGTAAAATACATTATTCAACTATAAACAATTAAGAAATAACAAGGAATAAAAACAGACAAAAGAAACCGTTCGAATAAACGAAATCAATTACTTTAATGTTTTAAGCACTTATTTCTCCGATTGACATCGCCTAATAAAAACTTTCGTCAGAACCTTTTTTGTAGAGCATTAAGTAAGCTTTCGAATGGTAACATTTCGCTTCCCAAGATTTTCAACCGTTTTCGAGATATTAATGAAAGTATACGAAGTTCCCAAAACTTTTCATTATTTCTAGCATTAGAAAATTGGTCTCATTTTACCCATCCTGTTTTACACACAAATAAATTTTCCTAACATAAGAAATTACAAAAATAAAAATCAATAAAAAACTAAGGGAAAGAGACAAAAAGAACGGCAAAAACCCGTTCATAAGAACTGAACAGACGTATTTGAAGTTTTAAGCACTTATTTCTTCGATTGACATCACCTAATCAAAAAAATTGTCAGAATATTTTTTGTAGAGAATTTAGAAAGCTTTCAAATAGTTTCTATCCACTTATGAAAATTTCCCAACCGTGTTTGAGATATTAATGAAAGTATACGAAGTTCCCAAAACTTTTCATGTCTGTTCATAAAATATTTTTTTCTAACCCTTCCTTAACTCCAAACGTAACGAAAAGTTTAACATATTAGTTTTGATAAAATTCGAACATGCAAAAAATGTTTCAACTGAATCCCATGATTTAAAGTACCAAAACCAAAAACGTTATTCAGCAACTATGTTTCCAATTTTCTCGAAAATGGTTAAAGCTATCGCCTTAAAAATGGTTTCATTCGTTTTCCTAGGCCAAGAAGCCTATAAAACGAGTACTTACAAGCATATAAACTCAAAAATGTACGCGTTACGATTTTTTTTGCGCGCATTTCGCCCCAAACGCCATCTTCCAGTGGGCGGATTTTGCTGGTTAACAAAGTTGACCTTTTAAATTGGACGACGGATTTTTGTACCAAATTTCATCAAAATCAGACCATTAGGGAAGCCAGAAATGAGCGAACAGACAAATATATATATATATATATATATATATATATATATATAAATTTAAACCACCGTTATTTTCGGTCTTCAGGGGTTCTGAAACGCGAAATTTTCTAGTCGGCACTTCGGGATTCTTTCATGAGATCTACCTTATAAGCGGGTTTCCTCCCTATGAAGGGAGGGAGGAACCGCGCTAAAATGTAAATTTGACTCTATTAAGAAAATAAAAATCAGATAGATCTATTTATTTTGATGAAGGAATTTTTTGAAATAACTATTCTATAGTTCTGCAAGACTGACAGCATTTTTAGTCTCACTAATAGAGGCATTTAGTATCACATGTGATAGGGTTTTGTAAAAATTATCAAAATATTCTTAGGATTTTAATATATGGTAAGGGTTTATCTGCACATTGTGCTTACTTAAAAATGGGAAAAATAAGTGCACTTATAGATTAAGTTAAATATAGGATTAAATTAAGGGTTCTAGTTATAAAAATTAGCAGTGGATTTAGCTTAAAGGTAAACTCCATGACTCTATGACTTAATTTACTCTCTCCATGACTTAATTTACTTACTTCAAATGCCCTTTTATGTGTAAGCATTTCTAATTAACAATTTATTATTTTATATTGAGGCGATTAAAACCAAATTAAAGGCCAATTCTTCCACATGCTTCTACACATAGATACAAGTAAATGAATGAACGGGCGTTATTTGTTTTAGTTATAGTCAAGAATATTTACAGTTTCAGCGGGTTACTGAGTTTTTATGTTACTATTCAACAATATTTTAAATACATGACCTGTTTATAAAACTAGTTATCAATAGTTTGAGGTATATTGATATCATCCATCTAAAATTTCTACATTTTTAGAAAACAATTTCAACTGTTTCAACGTTAAAAGAAATTATGTTTAATTGAATATCTGGATTAGAGTAAAAAACGGTATATTTTTTTCATAGGATTCCTTGGCATGTGATAGGGAGACTTACAGAGAATTGAAACAATCTTTGTTCATAATCATTTGATAGCCGAATTAGTTCATAAATTGGAGCCTAATTTAAAAATACATGTAGTAATATATAAGTGATAAAATCTTAGCATTCTTATCAAAATGTACTTAAATTTATGCTTATTATTATTATTATTATTATTATTGTGTTATATTTTAAAGAATAAAATTCCTAAAAATTACGCATGCATTTAGGGAACGTTTGTAGACCAAATAAGAGATTCATGAATGAAAGAACCTGAGTTTTTCTTTAGTTCTTCGGAACAGTTTTGTAGATTTTTAAGAGATTTTGTTCCTATTCAATTTAGACAGTATTATGGCACAATCTTCTTATTTAAGAAAAAATATTTTAAATTAAATTTACTTAATAGAACTTCTTCAGCTCAATATAAATAGCATTAAAAGTGTTGTATGTCCATTCGAAATTAGCAGTGTAAGCATTTATTTTAAAACAGAAGCACGTTCTATTTTTGACCACAATACAATTTCTTTAAATTTAACAAAGGAAGTTGATCAATCCTAAGCATAACTTTAAATAAAGGTAAAATGCCTTTTAAATAAGTTACAAATATTTCTGTTTGGTTTAGTTTTTTAAATCCACTTAGTTTTCCAACAGCTCATGACTGTACTATTATTAGCGACTGTTGTGTTAGCATAAATTTTTATTTTATATTTACTTTCATTTGATTTAAAATAAAAAATATAAATTAATTAGGAAGTTCTTTTTATAAATTGGTTAAATGACAATTGATTAAAACTTACTACACGAAACTCTTTTTGGGATATTCTTTTATTGTATTAAATATTCTCCTCCGTCATTGTGTCTGTGATAATAAAACTACTTATGCAGTTTGAAGATTTATTTAAAAAAATTAAAATTGGAGATCACTTAATGTTTACTTTGCTGCTTGTGATGTATATTGTTTTTACAGAATCATTCCATTGTCAATAATCCACCAATTTAGTTGACACAGCTGACTGTAATACAATTTTTTTTAAAATTCATATTTATATTTTATTCTATTTTTTTTTTATTATGATGGCGCATTGACATTTTTATGGCCATTAACGCCGACATTCAGGGTGCAGCGAGGAATGAGATTCATTGGGAAAATTGCCAACGGCAGGAGAAAATTACTGCTGACGGTGGGAATCGAACCCACCATCTCCCGCTTATGAGTCTAAGGCGCTACCCACTAGACCACTGGGAGACCCCGATGAAGTAATTGTTTCTAATTGGAGGGGGACTAATTACATTTAATATGCAGTATTTTTTAAACATCATTATGTATTATAATTTATAGTAATTAGTAGCTCTCATATTATAAAATAAAATTAATCCTTCGACAAGTGTAGGATAAATCCTTGGATGGGTGAGATGATATTTATTTCATCAGGTCTGATAAATTATCAATTTTCTTTCTTAGTGTTTATTTTGGATGTGTTTAAATAGTTCTTGAAGAAATAAACATATCAATGTTTTTTTTTAATCGTTTTATGTGCAGTTTTAATATGATTATATAATGCAATTTTTATTTAATTTTGTTTAGAAATTTATTGACCCATGGCTTTAAAAGTTCCTTAAATTAGTACCTTATATTTTTGGCTGTTTACTTAAGACCATCTTGTAAGTATTTTAAATTCTATATGTTTTGAGAAAAGAAATAGACACTGTTACATTCCTATTGTGTTGGTATTAGTTCTTATTGTACTCTTATTTTAATCTGTTTGCAAAATAAAACACATGACTTATAAAATGGCTAAACTTTATTATCCTTTTCCAAATAAACTGAACTGACTTTGTACTGGGGCCTTAATCATATTTTAAATAAAATTTTGTTTTAATATTTTAACTGTTTAAAAGAAAAATTTCACAATTGAGTAAAAAATGTGAATGTTCCGAACCGATTGACAGAGTAAAGATATTCCTCATTTGTGAGTACTTATTTGTGATGTTGGCGATAGTACCCAATATGGAGTCTCAAAATGAGAGCAAATATTTTTTTTGTTTGGCTTGTTTTGATGTCATGACCATTGATTTTATTAAGCCAGTTAAGTGTTGCATTAGTTACCTTAATAAGTCAGCTACTTTTGTATCTGTTTATAAGCCAGTCTGTAGATAAAAATTGGCTATTCGAGTAGGCCTGGAGAGGCAACCAGAGAACAGCATGAGAAGACATCTCTCATTTTGTCGGGCAACATCATTTCAGTGAGTTCATCAGTTTTGCCTGTGAGAATGTGCAGATATATTTTATTTTATGAATTAATTGACTAATTAATATCGAAGGCTTGCAAGCAAATATTGAATGGTATATTGAATAATTTTCTCCTAGACTATAAGATTTTATGTGATTTATTTTTGCTAAATTGTTAAAAGAAGAATCTCAAGAAATTGGAAAGTTTGATAAACAGCATTTTCAGCTCTAAAATGAGTTCCATCTTCCCTGTTTCAGGTAATCCCATTTGATTAAACTAAATTTGAGCCTCAATTTGGTTGTAGACAATAAAAAAAGAACCTAAATTCTTCAGACTTTAGGGAAGATATTTATAGAATGGAGGGTACGAATAAAAATTTTGTAATTTCTTCTAAAAAAGCTGTTTTTTAGAAGAAATTACATATGCTTTCAAAATATTTAACTAGTGACAAGTGAGTCATTTTGACAGGTTGTCTGTTCATCCTTCCCCCTATTGCAATTTTAAGCACTTCGAATAGGAACGCTTAATATTTTACTTATTTCATGAGCTCTTCTGGAGTCCATGTTACAAATTGTAATAATATTATTTTATAATGACCCAAATTTCTCGTCATATACAGGGTGTCCCGTAAATGTCTAATCATATTGTGGGAGGTGATAAGAGGACCTTTAGGGGAACAAAAAATATTCTATGACGATTTTCCAAATTCTCACACATAAGGGAAAAAAACGTTGTTTTCTTGTTTTATCGAGACAAACATGGTTTTTAGAAGAATAATCGTTGTAGCTCTGGCCCAGGTGGTTCTATTTGAAAGGAAGTGAAACCAATCGAAAGCTGAGTAAATTTTCTATAAGAGTAGTTCATAGTAAATGTAAAAATGAATGAATGTAAGTATGTCTATCTTACCAAAAGAAAGCTATTCTAAATTTTCTGACATTTTCTTGATATTTCTTACTAGCGTTATTCCTCAATGGGCAGGATCTGAGATTTCCGGGTTTCAGAAAAACTTTCTCATTTAACCAGCTTTCCATTCATGTATCGCAATGCTGTGTTATTGAAGTATGTGAACGATTTAGGAACAAAAGTTTAAGAAAACAGATCTATGTTTTTTCTTAAACTTTTGTTCCTAAATTGTTCACATACTTCAATAACACAGGATTGTGATACATGAATGGAAAGGTGGTTAAATGAGAAGGTTTTTCTGAAACCCAGAAATCTCAGATCCTGCCCATTGAGGAGTAACGCTAGTAAGAAATATCAAGAAAATGTCAGAAAATTTAGAATAGCTTTCTTTTGATAACATAGACATACTTACATTCATTAATTTTTACGTTTACTATCAACTAGTCTTATATTAAATTTACTCAGCTTTGGATTGGTTTCACTTCCTATCTAGTAGAACCTCCTGCAACGGAGCTACAACGATTATTCTTCTAAAAACCAAGTTAGTCTCGAAAAAACAAAAAAAATACGTTTTCTCCCTTATGTGTGAGAATTCGGAAAATCCTCATAGAACATTTTTTGTGCCCCTAAAGGTCCTCTATCACCTCCCACAATATGACTAGACATTTACGGGACACCCTGTATATGTCAGGCAGAAAGACAATAAAAACAGAATTAACCATGTTGATTATTTTATTTAAATAAGTGTTTCAAACCGTTCAGGTGACTCCTCAGGAGTCAAAACTCACTAAATTAAAAATACAGCCTCATTGCGCAAAGGGGAACCTTCCCCTACAATGGCCATGTCGAAATTGAGGTTACTATGCCTGCTGTGTAGAATCCGCAGTCCAAAAAATAAAAATCTCAAAATACAAATTTCAATAAAAGAATTAATGTGGTTAATTCTGTTTTTATTGACATTCTGTCTGTCATATATTCGATTTCACAAATTATAATAGTTATATATTATTGGAAACAATTTTATTTAAGTATTAGTCCAAAATGCTTGTTCATCTTACTACTTTCTTTTTGAAGTCACAACGAAAATAACAAATCGGGAAAATTTCTTTCATACATTAAACTGCTTAAACATGATAAAAGGTTTGACTGATTATACAAACACACGTTTTCAATCAGACTTTTGATTTTCTATTTTACTAGGTTGACGTTTTTTTTTTTGTGACTGAGCTTTAAGCGCATTTTCCAGTGTTTTTTCTTCATATAAAAGAAACTCACTTATGACATGAACCACCCCAAGGGCCAGGACCAGTGGTGGCTGAAGGGGGGGGGTTAGCCCCACAAAATGAAAAATTCAATCTTTTTCAGTTAAGTTAGAAAAATAAATTGTTTAGGCAAATTAATAGTAATAAGTTATAATTAATTTATGTTCTTAGTTTATCAAATACCTCTTTAAAGATTTCCAGGTGCCTCGTTATAAAAATTTGATTCTACACCCCCAGGCAAGATGGCAAGCCCATACTAAATTAGCCCCCCCCCCTCCACCCCAGAAATGTTTGTCTAGAGCCGCCTATGGGCAGGACATTCCATGTTCCAAAATTCAGTCTTTAAAACAAAAGGTCAAGTTCTTTAACCAGAAGAATACCACCTTTTTACCGTTTTGGGGGCAAAAGTCATGCAGAAAAATCGTATTGCCTTTAGCTTTGGATTATAAGTTTCCTGGTGCAGTTATTAGAATTTTTTGAAGTGAAGAATTGAATGAAACCGTGGAAAAAATAGAATTTCAGGGTAGGGTTCTGCGAAACGGCTGATAGTGGAAAATGTTTTCCCAAGATTGAACTTTACCCAAACTAAGAAATCGCATGGGCGTATATAAGCCCCCCCCCCGAAATTTTGATTTAATCGGTAAAAATGTCATAAAACCCTTAAAAATAAATTAAATAAGATCATTTAGTTCATAAAACATATTCTATTTTGGGAGTAATAGCGTTTAAGTTGGCTAAAACTCTTCCAAGAACTAAATTGTTAGTATTCCATACACCGGAAATGGTCTCAGCCCCCCCCCCCCGAAATTTTCCCAGCCCCCTTCGAAATTATTTTCTATATACGCCCATACATCCATAACTTCTTATACCCTAGTGTCATTTAGAAAGCTTGGAATAAGTATTTTGTAAAGACGTTGAACATCTACTCTCGCCAAATCTTGAAGATAAGTGAGGTTTAGGCGCTTTTATCTACTGACAACTTACAGTAGCGGAAATTACTCACTCGGCGTCTACGAGCTCTGGTCAGAAAGACCTCTGACAAACAACCAAAAATTGTTTCTCATTTTAAGTGTATTGTTTAACTCGTAAACTTATATATCTGCTAAAATCAATTAAAAAAAACAACAAACAATAAAAAAAGCTGTGGAAATCTAACACAAAAACCGTTTAAAGCAACGAATCTAATACTTTTGAAGTTTTACACACTAATTTCTCCGATTAATATCGTCCTGAAGAAAAATAATTCAGAGCCTTTTTTGTAGAGAATTTAGTAAGCTTTCCAACTACCTACCACATACGACGAATTCCCAACCGTTTTAGAGATATTTTAGAAAATATACCAAGATCCAAATAATCATATTTCAAACATTTCTATTGTGACGTACGTTATTAAGGGCATTTTTCATTACCGCCACCATTAATCATTTCCCTGTGGTAGCGAAAGGGATTGATCTTCGAGGATCAGAATTTGAAGTTTGTAAATTTGTTTGCTCTCATAAGTTAGGCGGATTTTGGAGAAACAAAACACCCTTACAAGCACCTTTAATAAGAAACAACACCGAAAAAATTACGAAACTTAATAAATTAAAATAATGATTACATTGCGGTAATGAGAACCATAAACTTAATGTATGTACTTTTCCACTTTGAAAGCCCAACACTCGATAGCCTGAGAGAGACAGTTGTCCCAATGTCCCTCCATTAAGCAGTGTTGCCCTTACAAAGTTATCACTCCGATTGTTGAAAATCTCTCTCTCGAAGGGTTTTAATTAGGAAACATCATAATATTAGTGGTAATGAGAAATTTTCGAATAACTTATTAATTTTGCCAGTTTTATTAAATATAGTTGTGAATATATCTTTGAAGATAGCCAACCATGATAAATTATTTTTAGAAGGGTTTCACATTAAAAGAACATATCCCGTGATTCAGAAAAGAGTTTTTATTAGAAATCGAGGATTCTCGGGAATGTTGTAAATAAAGATGAGAAGAACACGATAAAAACAACAGTAACCCTCCCCCCCGTAATGTGCCGATTTCTAGTTTTGTTGAAAGATTACAGTCACTATGGTCACTTTTATGGTCCGAAGAAGGGGGCTTACCGGCCACTATCACCTTAGAAAATATATATGCCCCTTTGCAAATGCGTGTTACTATTTTCTATTTTTAGTACGAAACTCAGTATATAACATTTAAATGAGAAAAGAAAGGACGAATTTATTAATCAGCGAATTAGGAAAGGGGGTTTACCTTCAATCCCCAAATCCTTGTCCAAAATATAAATATTCCCCTTGTCAACTTATTTGTACTTTCTCGCAATGAAAATTCAAAATCAACGAGTTTTCTAAAAATTAGCTAAAACGGTCCATTATGAGGGGAGGGTTAACCGAAACTGGAATTTACCTGTGGTCAAAATGGCATCTTTTCATTCTTAACGGTATTTTGTCACTTTTTTATTATTATGTTTTAATGAAAGGAATGAGTTATAATATAGTAGAAAAAAACTTAATTTTTATTTCATCATTAACTTACTGGGAAATTTGATTATTATATTTTTTTATAGAATCTACGGAAGGAAATTTATTTTTCTAAATACATAAATGACCTGTTATACTACCCCGTAAGGTATCTTCAATAATCTTCTTTTTATATTCGTAAGGGAATAAGTTTGAGCCAGATTTTCTTCGTTTTTTTTTTAAGGGAGAGGGAAGATGGCAGCCCTGTTCAGAAAACGCGCTGAAAGGCGAATAACAGAGTGGGGGTTGAGACAACAGTCTGAGGCTGAGAGTGTGAAACAGTAGTCCACAAAGCATGGCTCTGGCAGCAGCTATTCTCGTTGTACCTGCTCTCCTCGACGCCGTACTCACCTATCCTGTTATTGAGAAATACACAGGTACCTTACTTCACTCATAATTTTTGTACTCCTTTAAAATTATCTTTTTATTAAAAAAAAAATTAAATGTTAAATTTTGAAAAAATAAATATGTATAGAGATTTAAAAGAAGAATGATAGTATTACTGATACTATTTTGTTTAAATAATTCATTAAAAAAAGTTATAGTAATATTTCGTAGTAAAGTTGTAAATATGTAGAGTCGATGATTATAATTTTACGATTTAGCGTGATGTTCTAACAAGTTGTACTGTTAGCATAAAAATGGATTTTGAACCTACCTAGACCATCTTCTATATAATCATTGCAAATTTTTCTCTTATATTAAACTTTGTGACTGTTAGATTCAGAGGGTGTATTTACAATATTTAGTAACGAACTGTTCGTTATTTTGGTCTTAACATTCTAGGAGTGTTGACTTTTCGCTCACCGGTGCGTTCAATATTTATAAAGGTTAATATCGTATGAATTCGCCGTTCCTAGATGTATGGGTCATAAAACGCAAGAATTAATATTTATTATTTTAAATAAATCATTGAAAAATTAATATTTCATAGCAAAATACCTTAGATTTATCAAGTTACAATTATTTTATTTCTCTTCATTATAAATACACATTATCAGAGTTTCCTAGAGAACCAAATCGTCACGAAGTTTCTGGGAAGAAGTCGGTCGTTTTATCATTAGTCAGCATCTTTTACTCTTATTTTGTTTACATTGACTACCATTCATGGGCGTATATAAGGGGGGGGGGCTGCAGCCTCCCCCTCGAAATCGGTGAAAATATGTCATAAAAACTTTAAAAATATATTAAATAAAATAATTTAGTTCAGAAAATATAATTTCTTTTGGGTGTAAGAGCGTTTTAATTGGCTAACTATTCCAAGTTCTAGATTTTTAGTATTCCATATCCCCCAAATGCTCTCAGCTCCCCCCCCCTGAAATTCTCCCAGCCCCCTCCGAAATTATTTGCTATATACGCCCATGCTACTGTTTGCGGTATATAGAATCAACTTTACATTTATATTGTTTTGTTTTTTGTTGTTGTATCTAAGACACGTCATAGATATAGCCTGCGTTCCGAAGCTCCTCAATTAAATAAATAAATATAGAATCAACAACCCTTGTGAATTTACCAGAGCGCTCAAGTTCAAGAAGTACCCGGAGATCTGAAATGGTCTCTTGGAGTAATTCTCTTTTTCCCCTTGCTCCATCGAATGGCGAATTCATTACGAAAATTTGTTGAAGACATTTATGCGTTTCCTCTTTTTAGGAGTGGCATGTGAGTAGCTGATGTGAATTAATTGTTCTATCTACTGATATTAGGTTTTAGGATATCAATAAAAACAACTATTGGAAAATGAATTGGGGTTTAGATATTTAGTTTTAATGATTATTTACCACGCATTAATTGGTAACAATTTGGTGAATTTTATACTTGATAGAAACTTATCTTTCTTTTGAAATTTTTTGAATTAAGATCGCGAGAAGTAAATACATTGAAGAGCGTACTTTCCGTAATGGATTTAACATTTTGCTGAAATGTTTATTTGACGATTTTATTTATTTATCTAAAATATTAACAATATATTTTTGGCACATTTATTAGTCACAATTATTCACCTAAAATCAAGAGTCCATCTAACGATATAATTTTGGAGACGATCTAGGCGTACTTATCCGAAACTTCTGCTACAATTATCCTCTTCAAACGAAATGATGACGATCCCCGCGAGTTTGGAATTTCGTGTCTGTTAGCCTTTTTGCCCGCCAATAACGTAAAAACCATTGAAATACTCATCACTATATTTAGACTTTTATTGACCCAGGGATTTCATGGGCATTGGGATGCAATCACCAGCTACCAGTGTCTCTGAAACAACAAACATAAAATAAATATAAATAGTCCGCAAGCTAACATAATGTTTGAGTAAGTAATGTGAAAGATGGATTTTGAAAACCAGTAAAAATGGGACTTTTGGAAGCAAGCATTTTTTCGACTGTTTTTCTTTTTAATTTTTAGTCATCACTTCACTCCAGTTATAGAACAGAAACGTTTAGTGCAGTGTGCCTTTCTGAAGAATGCGCATTTAAGCAGCTCCTGCGGGGCGGGCTCTTTTATTTTAAGGGGAATTTACATTGTTTCAAAGCTTAAATTGATAAGTAACTATCAAAATGATCTTGATAAAAGTAATACTTATTTGGAGCCGACACAGGAATAAATTACTGATATTATATTATAACGTCGTGTACTTACACATTCTCAGGGCGATTTATCTACAAGTTACCGCCATTTTCTAAGTAGGATAGAGGCAATGCCTTTATTTGATTTTTTTAAAGAAAAGCCAGCAGCCTCAGGAAAGGGGCCCTCACAAGAATCGAAGTCACAATTCAATGCACGGATTTTTTTTTTTTTAACGGTGCATCAACTATTTGGCCATTAGCGCCAGGCTATCTACAGGTTGCCACCCTTTTATAATGCCAACAGCACGTGGTCGGTCACGTGGTGCATTCAACGTGGCTATGGGCGTTGGCTGCACGGATAGTTTTTTTTTTTTTTTTTTTTTTTTTTTTTTTTTTTTTTTTTTTTTTTTTTTTTTTTTTTTTTTTTTTTGGGTGCGTCTACTGCTTAGGTCATTAGCACCGTTGGGAATTTCTCATTTTTAACATAAGATGAAGCAATTCAATTCGAAATTCGTAGATTATTAGTAGAAGTTTTAGTGGTTTATTACGTATATCACTATTATTTAACTTAATTCTAAAGTTTAAAGCTAAAGATTCCATTTACAAATTTTGTTAGTTCCTTTTAACATATATCAGAACTAACCTTAAGCCTAAATCTATGCCTAATGTAACTATTTACATATTTACACTGTTAGAGTCACACACACACACACACACACACACACACACACACACACAAACACCTACACACACAAACGAATAAAATAAATACTCACGCACTACTCATTTAAATCTATATTAAACGCACTCAGACAATAAATACATTCACTCTAAAAGAATATATACATTAAATAAATTTAAACTTTTATATATAAAAAATGCAGTCTATGACTATATTAGATTATAAAGTTTTAGGTCCTTCAAGTATCCTATTATTTTTTTCACAGAGGCCTCATTTTTAGATAGCATATCCTTAAGGCCAATGGGAAGTTGGTGCCGCTCCCTGGCTTCTTGGAGTGCCGGGCAGTCCACTAGGATATGCTTAACATCGAGGGTGATATCACAATGCTCGCATTGAGGTCGGCGTCGTCCTACCAGATGATGCCCATGCGTAAGGCGGGTATGACCGATCCGCAATCTGGTCATTACCACGTCCTCACGCCTGAGCATACTAGCAGTAACACTCTCAGACATTACAGTGTTCTCGATGCTCTTTAGGAATGTGTCTTTATTGTTATATTGCTCTTGCCACTTCTTTTTTATCAGGTTTTTCAGGAACCGTTTCTGATCATCGATATGTAGTGGCGAAGCAGGATCTGCTTCTGCCGAAGATGCCTGTCTCGCCAACATATCGGCTTTTTCATTTCCTTCAATATCCACATGACCTGGAACCCAGAGAAATTTCACAGTACTTCCACTACGGATGATATTACTTAATAAAACTGATATTTCCATCAGTAGTGGATCTCTTGTGAATTTATTTTTCATTGCCTCAAGAGAACTACGGGAATCAGTACACAAAAGGATTTTTTGTTTTCCAAAATTTCGGCATTTTTCTAGAGCTAATTTTATTCCAAGTAATTCCGCATGAAATATGCTAGAATACTGATTTAAGGGGACTGCCAATTGTGTTTGATTGTGGATGAATATCCCACAGCCAGTTCCTGTTTCCGTTTTAGAGCCGTCTGTGAAAATTATAACGTGCTCTGAATAAACCTGTAGTCTTTCAAGAAACATATTTCGAAATACCGAGGGTGCAGTGTCCTGCTTCCCCAATTGAGCCAGTGTAAGATCTATATATGGGTCTGGGAGGATCCATGGACTTGCGGCCGATGGGCGCATGTCCATCAGATTCCCCCAGGCTCACCGTACGACCTTAGGGTTTCCTGTGCTCTGACTACTAGTGGTCTGGTTGCAGAACGTCTCAATCTGAAAATATCTGGAATATCATTATCTACCGTAATATCGTGCATAAAGTTATTAATTTTAGCTCGCAGTGATGACGCGTAAGACAGCGTCATAAAATTTCTCCGATGTTCTGGAGGTAGGTGGCCTGCCTCCACATAGATAGAATCTAATGGGCTCGTGCGAAAGGCTCCAATCGCAAGCCGCAGCCCTGCATTGTACAACCTATCAAGCTGCCTGAGCCACGACTTGCGAGCAGAGCCGTATATAGCACACCCATAATCGACTCTGGACCGAATCAGAGCGTCAAATATTTTTAACAAGACGGATTTCTCCGCACCCCATTGTAATCCAGACAAGGCCTTTAAAACATTTAAAGACGACTCACACCTTTGAATAGTATAATTTATGTGATGTTTCCATCTCAGCTTTTTATCTATTATTAGACCCAAGAACTTATGTGCTTCACTAAAGTTAACCTCACGATCACCCAGCGTTAGGCGAGGGTGATTGTGAGGTCGCCGAAGCCTACAGAAGTGTAGGGCCACAGTTTTCTCCAAAGAGAATGTGAATCCGCGTCTTATTGTGACAGCGTAAACTGTATTAACTGCCTCTTGTAATCTGTGGGCTTCGGCAGCCTCACCTGGGTGGGTCTCAAAAAGGGCCAGATCGTCTGCGTAGAGAGATCTGCCAATTTCCGGACTTATATTGTCAGCTATGCCATTTATTGCGACAAGAAACAGGGTAACGCTGAGGATCGATCCTTGTGGCACTCCGGTTTCCTGTACTTTCATGGAGGACAGGGCGCTGCCAATTCGTACTCTGAAGGTCCTTTCTGAAAGGAAGCTCTTCAGAAAGAGAGGCAATCTGCCCTTGAACCCCCATCCATGTAGGCGTCGGAGAATATCATGCCTCCACGCTCTGTCATACGCCTGTTTCAAGTCGAAAAAAATGGCAGTAACATGCTCACGAGAATAGAAAGCCATCTGGATGTTATGCTCTATTAGTGCTAATTGGTCTTGAGTAGAAAAGCCTTGTCTAAATCCTGCCTGGTACTTCGATAAATGATTACATTTCTCCAATTCATGAACTAACCGGTAATTTACCATTGACTCCAGGAGCTTTCCCATACAGCAGAGGAGTGAGATTGGTCTATAGCTCCCTGGGTTCATGGGATCCTTACCGGGTTTCAAGATTGGGATTATAATCGATTCCTTCCAAGCAGTGGGAAAATCTCCACTGGTCCAGAGCCAATTAAACAATTCCATCAACTTTTTTTTGCCTTCAACTGGGAGATTCTTAAGCATTTCATATGGGATTCCGTCGCATCCAGGAGATGTCCTCTGGGATGCAGCGTTGAGAGCCCTGTTTAATTCTTCCATTTTGAAGGGAACGTTATAGTCGTTTGTTATGTCATCTACTGATCCGAAGTCTAGAGAAGTAGCTTCCTCGACGGCTTTATTGTTCTGAAAGTCTTCATTATAAAGCGCCAGGCTGAATGCGGAAGAAAAGTATTCGGCAAATACATCAGCGACAGCTTGTATGTCACTAACGTAACACCCTGCATCTAATAAAATAGGGGTTTGGCTTTTAGTAGACCTTCCTCCTATCGCTCGTATTTTCTTCCAGACTTCGGATGGAGATGCCTCTTTCGTTATAGTGCCAACATAAGAAACCCACGACTCTCTTTTCTTTTTAAGTTTCAACCGACGCTCGACTGCTCTAGCTTTCTTGAATGCTATCAAGTTTACTTCTGAAGGATGTCTTTTGAAGCGATTAAAAGCTTTTTTTTTAGTTTTGTTAGCGTCCCAACATTCCTCATCCCACCAAGGTACTGGAATTTTCCTTGAGCAGGATGAGGTAAAGGGGATTGCCTTCAGTGCTGCATTATTAATTGACTTGGAGAGCATTTCTAGCGATTTTTCTGTTGTATCTGCCGAGTCGGGAGCAATAAAAGATTCTCTGAACTTATCCCAGTTGGCCTTTTTAACGTTCCACTTCATCGGCCTTCTATGTTCGTTGTATCTGCCGGCAAGGGTGATGAAAATAGGGAAATGATCTGATCGGTGCAGATCAGTCAAAACCCCCCATGACAGATGCCTTGACACAGAGGTACTTACCACGGATAAGTCTATAGCATCCAATGACCCTGATGCTTCACAGAAGTGGGTTGGAGAACCATCATTAAGAGTCAGAAGATCCATCTCCTCAAGCATGTCATATAAAAGACGACCCTGAGGGGTAGATCTCCTAGAACCCCAGGAAACATGGTGGCTGTTGAAATCTCCAAGAACAATCACAGGTGGTGGTAATTGATTTATCATATTTTTGACATCTCTAACGCTGTAGGCTCTGCCATCCGGGAGATACAACGAACATATAGTAGCATCAATCGGGAATTTCAGGCGGACAGCGACTGCTTGTAGACATGTGTCTAGTCTTATAGCCTGAGCACCAAGGTTCTCCAGGGTGTACAATGCCACACCTCCATGGCTTCGCCCACCCGGGAGGACCGTGGGCTCTTTATGTACACAGTCGTACCCTGCCAAAGACCTGGCACATCCCGCAGAAAATTTAGTTTCCTGAAGGGCCACGACCGATGGAGTGTATGTTTTTAATAAGAACCGTAGTTCGTCACTGTGTTCCGTGAATCCTCGCATATTCCACTGAAGTAATTTGTTTAGTTGGGTCATTGTAGAAATATATGTGGTTATACGTTATTTCTTCGACTCGGCAAGCTGTAACTTTGGCCCACGTTTTCGTCCCTTGGGCCGACCTTTCTTTTTGCCTCCACTCTCCTCCCCCGTATCCTCAACGCCATCAGCGTCCGAGATCGAGGCAGGAGGCAGGGGTCCATGCACACCTTTTTCTACACATTTTGGGGGAATTTGATTCCCTGTTTCATTGTTTTCACCCACCGAAGTGGATGAAGTTGAAGGGAGGGATGGGGGTGGGAGAATGGGAGGGGATGACGGTGGAGGGGGGAGGGGAGGGGGAGGAATGGGGATAGGGGAGGGGTTAGTAACGTTTAAGGGAGGTTGAGAGGAAATAGGTAAGGCTTTACTTTTCTTTTTCTCGCCATTTTTATGGATGTCTTTTGATACATCACTTTTAACAGCACTGGAGTAAGTGCCTCTCCAGGCATATGAGGTACTATTTACTAAAGCCCTAGCTTGAGGGAAAGTAAGCTCTTTAATTTCTGTTCTCATCTTCATTATTTCTTTCTCTATTTTATATTCGATGCACTCTCTCGATCGGGAATCATGAGGTCCATCGCAGTTTGGGCACTTAGGAGGTGACGGACAAGGGTCAGGACTGTGTGATGGGTAGCCACAAGTACAAATCTCCTGTACCGATTTACATCTTCCAGCCGAATGGCCAAATTTCTGACATTTGAAACACCTCAAGGGGGGAGGAACATAGGGGCGCACTTTTAACTTATAAAAAGCCGCCTGAATACAGGAAGGGATCTCAGGCTGGTCAAAGGTGAGCATCACACTTCCTGTAAACTCCAGCCTTTCTTCAGCACCGTTCGGAGATTTTCTCTTTCGAAAAAATCTGCGGACGGCGATTACACCTTGATCTCTTAGTCCTTCTTTTATTTCCTCGTCCGTTGAATGTTCTAAGTCAAAACATGTAATCATACCTCTGGACGAGTTTAGCGTTCTATGCAATTCTGCATTCACGCTGAAATCACCCAGAGTCTTAGAACCCATGATTTTGTCGGATTGCTCCTTGCTGGCTGCCTCAACCAGCAACGAGCCACTCGACATTTTGCTAATCCCATTTACTCTTCCATACGACTGTGCAATTAGTTTATTAATTAGAAAGGGGGACACTTTCATAAATGAATGTCCCTCTGCCCTACTGATAACAATAAATTTTGCAAATTTCTGTATTTTCTTGGTAGAAAAATCCTCAATCACTCTCTTTTTTCCTCTTTTTGTCCGCTTCTTCTCGGGAGACCCTGTTGGCGTTGCATACGGCTCCAAAGTATACCGAGAAGCTGGGGACAATGGGAGTTGACTCTCTTGATTCTGGTTAAAAATCTTAGTTTCAGGAACCAGTTGAGATGATACATAAGTCCCCGGTGCACCCACCGGTGCTCCTGGGGTCACATATTCCGTAGATTTTGGTAGGTCCGTGTCCATGCATGTGTCGCCCAGAGGGTCCTGCATTCCCTCTGGGTTATCCTGTAGGGGCAATCCGGCTGTATCCTTTAATTGACTTGTAGGTACGGGTTTTTGAGTGACGCAGACCCCTAATCTTTGTCACCGAGTCTGCTAGTGGGGCTGCCACCTAGGCCGGCAGACCGGCACAGTTCCTCCCGAAGGAGAGGATCCACTCAGTAGGGGAGGTGTCCCTGCCTCATCGTGGATCCCCGCCTCTGCTTTTCGCCGTCCTTATGGGTTCACCAAAAGAACGTTGCCCAGGGAGTACCACGGGGAGGAAAATCAGTAGGCGTTGACGGGAATCAGGTATACTAGGAGGTGCTAAGCAGTGGAATAGGGCACTATAGCTTAGCAGAGCTCCCAAAAGAAGTCGGACGGCTCCCTTATCCGCACGTCCGCTCCAGCAACCCTTTAGCCCGCCCATTTACCCCCCTGCACGGATAGTAAACATAATTTCTATGCTTATTACATTTTTGGCAAAATCTCCTGTGCATGTATGATGATTCTAGATTCCTTACTCCCACAAAGGAAAAAGATTTTCCTTTTCTCAGAATAATTATTTAAACATAGGTATTACGTTCAGAAATAGTATCTTCCTCGCAATAACCTGTTCTTAAATTGCGATGGTTTTCTTAAAATATTATTCTAAAGAATGCTTTAGATCTTTGTTTTAACGAATTCATACCCATAGAAATATTTCACTTTTATTCATTAAGACGTTTCAGGTCTTATTGTCTATTCTTCACAGACTTCTATTGTTGTTGTTTCTATTTTAATCCGTACAAATGAGAAGGAAAATCTTTATAATTACATTTTTTATTTGAAGAAACAAGGGACTACCCTTGTAAAGCGACTTTTTAAAGAGGTTATTATGCGAAAAATAAAATGTTCCTACTTATTTAATGAGAGTCCCCTGCGGAGGATTTCACTAATTTGAGATTAATAAAGGTGCTATCAATTACCCAGGCTTTCTCTTCCGGAAGGATTTAATTGACAAGTGAAAATAATGAATGAGTTAGTTTAATAAGTATTTGGAGAAACTTCCAGTTCATTTAACAACTTCTTTGATTACGATGGAAATGAATTATTATTTGGCGAGGTAGTATTGACAATTTTCTGTAAGCCTAAATCATAATAAAAACCTTTCATAAATATGCCTTCGGCGGAGATCAGAAATTTCATATTTTGTACATTCCGAGAGCTTTTAGACCTGAAAAGAATTGAATAAAAGATTAACACTAGTAAAGATATTTAGTTCATTTTGAGGGAATTTGGTCTTTCGTCGAGCTGTTCCTTCCTATTTATATGAAATAGCTTCCCTTGCGGCGTTCTTAAGCAGGCCATTCACGTTCCGATTTGTAGTCCGACTACTAGGACCAATTGCGAAGAATCCTGGAAATTATATAGCCTGAATAAAGATAATGAAATTGAATATGACAGGAAACCTGATGGAGCTATCGAACAAGAAACTTTTACAGTGGGACCTCCAGGAAGTAAGGGTTGCAGCCCCCCCCCCCCCCCCGAAATTTTGTTTTGGTGAGAACATTTCATGTAAAAAATGCCTATAACAACGAAAAATGTCTTCCACATTTACCCTGGTCTACTAGGTTTCCAGAGGACCTTAAAACTCACCTTTTTTTCACTAAAATATTTAAAATTTTCCCTACAACCCAAATGCCTAGATGCTTCCAGCCCGAAGAAATTATTTTCTATATACACTAGTGGTACATGAGTGGAAAAGGACCAAGAACGGGTAGGCAAAACATGGGAAGAAGCAAGATGATTGGTAGCTGAAAGAGTGGTCTGGCATTCACTTTTAGTAGCACTGAGCTACACTGATAGCTGAAGGAATTACTAGTATAGAGTTGAGTTTTTTTTTCTTCTTCTTTTAGTACTTTCCTAGGAAAGTAGCTATTCAGGTTGCACTCATGACGGAATTTTTGAAAAATGTCTTCAAATCTTTATCGATCCTAACTAGTAGACATTTTTCTGTAGGATAATCCCATGACATGTGTGCAACAACCGGCCCGCGGATCGGATACGGCACTCTGTAAGATTTGATCCGGCCCGCAAGACATTTTGAAAACCCCAATTAAAAAAAAAATATTACACTGCTTCCTCAGGCTCACTCCAAATAAGGAAGATCGAGTGAGATGGAGTTTTTCGCTTGCTCCTGCGGAATCAAGTGAGCGAGCAAGCCGAGTGTCGCATTGATCTCATGTCTCTATTTAACTTTCCTAGTTTGTAGTTATTCCAAATTTCACGATTTTAAATTGTATTAAATAGTATTTTATTATATCATGTCTGATATCTATCACTAACAATTATAAACACTACTTTAAAATTCGAGGTTATTCTATTTTGAAACATTTGGCGGCCCGCGAACGTTTTTGCGTTCTGAAGTTTGGTCCACAACATGTCAAAGGTTGCCCATACCTGATCTATAAATTGCCAATCTTCCTAATCAACCATGTTGTAGCAAATAATTCTTTCAATTGGCCCATAGATGAAGGAATTCAATCTGCTGCATGTGGGACTCGAACCCTCATCTCCCGCATGAGAATCCTTGTCGTTAGCCACTAGGCCACGAGGAGACCAAGGGGTCTATTCTACTTCGAACAACGTTTGTTTATTTGTCGCCCATCCAAACCTTGTGTCCACTATAATATTTTTATTATAAGCTAAGTCCTTCTTTATTCGCACGTTCCATATCCTCCAACAGGTTATGGTTTTCGCAGTTCCTATTAGTGCAGGTTCATAAAAGTATCACTTTTCATGTTATGTTTTTCTGTAAACCTTAATCCTGCAACTTCAAAGGAACACTCAACTGGGTGACCAGACAGTCAACGTTTTGACTTTACTTGAGAGTTTACAAGCTGGGGAGGAAGTCGTGGATGGTAAATTATCCTGCCCTAAAAGAACAGACGAACAATCATCACAAGGAGAGGTAGAGAAATATTAAATTGTTTAAAACGTCCGATACGAAGGTAATGTTGGTTTTATCGTCGAATATGTCGGAAGAAACCTTGACTAAAGTTATGAGATGCAATTCCTCTAGAGACATTTTGTTGTTGTTCCGCTTGGGTTTGGCTTAGTCAACGCTATGCATTTATTAACTCAAGCCGAGTACTCTTCAATTTTATATGCATATCTCATATAAGTTGACAATATTAACGCTAAAATATTAAGATTATTATTATTATAAGTTAAATTTAAAGCCACGGCTCATCCCCACACATGCGAACCCCTTAAATTAAATAAATAAATAAAATTTAAATCCTAAGAAAATGGATGAGTTTGATTATTTATTATTTATTTTTTGTATTATTCATAAATAGATTAATACCATCTTCTTGAAGTAAATACAATTTTATCACCTCTCTCCCTCCATAGAGACCTCTTATGATGACGACGCGATGACGCAATCTGGAAGTGCCGACTAATACCCATAGATGAAAAAAAAAAAAAATTAATGTTGTACAAATTTGTGATATTTGTCTTTCTCTTTCTAGACGCATCAAAAATTTCCGATTTTGAACAAATTGGATACAAAAATACTTCGTCTGGTTTAAACGTTTAATGGAACACTGCTTTTTCGACAAATTTCGTGTGACAAAAATCGTAACACTTATGGCTTTGCGTTTATATGCTTCCAAGTAAACGCTTTATAGATTTTTTTTTAACTTAGGGAAACAAATGAAACCATTTTTAAGGCGATATCTGTAACCGTTTTCGAGAAAAGTGAATAAAACTAGTTTTCCCAACTAATTTTCGCTTCGGGTACTCAGGAAAGATGAATTAAGTTGAAACTTTTTATAGGCGATTGACATTAATCCAAACAGATTTCATTGCTGTAGGTGTTAACATTTTTCACAAAATAATAACTATATAATATATGAAGGGTGCAGGGAAAAAACGAGGAGAGTCACAAATTCATCGTTCTGAGAAAATCGAATTTTTAAGTTTAAAACGCTGCCAAAATTGTAAATTAACCTATTTTTCAACTGTTGCAAGTTTGATAGAACCACAAGAGATCCCCGAGGTATATTACAACAAGATACGAACAAATAAAAAATGTCTACTAATACAAAATTTATATTTTTCATAAAAACTCCAAACTTACAGGCACAAAACAAGGAGAGTCACACAAGAAAACATTACTTGTGAGGCAATTTGTTGTAAAATTATTGATTTCTTGGGTGGCTAAATTATTTAAAAACTTGGAGATCGTCATATTTTGGTTTGGACGGTAAGCGGTTTAGGTATGCTAGTGGTGGTAAACTTAAATTCTGCTGATTTTAATGAACACGTTTCGGATGGTCTGAAGCATTTTATATATATTTTTTCCCCTACTTTGATAGAGTGGCTTTCCCAAACACCATTATAAGTACTAAGATGGTACACTAGACCTGTTCTGGCATGAGTCAATCGCTATTACCCCAATTTCTGAATTGGAAAAGCAAATTTGTTTTACAAAAACATCGTCCATTTTTAATGTTTTTCCTTCCCTCACACATAGTGTTTTGAAAGCATTTGTGGGTTTTGCATTGGCAATCTGGACCCAACTCGTGAGATTCTAGGCGCATTTTCTTCATCACATCAGCTACTCTTCCAGTTTTTATTCTTTTCTTAGATCTTCTTCGCTTGTTCATCGCTTCATCTTGATCTTTCTCACTCATCGTTGCTTTAACCTCAAACAATTCACTTAATTGAATTATAAAACAAAAGCAAACGACATAGGAAGTCAAAAAAAGATTGTTAACCACCCGTGAAACACACCAGAAGGTAAGAAAGGTAACACTAGACCAGGTTACATATGTGACTCCTTGTTTCTTCCCTGTAGGCTGATTTTTCTACATCGATTTTCGTTGGAATATTATTTTTTTAAGCCTATGTCAGTGTTACCATCTGGTAGTACTCGTCAAGACCAACAAATTGAGCTAAAAAACGGAAAATTGGAGAATTATGGACTATTCTAGTTTTTTACCTGTACCCTTCATATAGTATTGTAATTAGTGTCATGTAAAAATCTTGGAATATATTATATTCCAAGCTTTCTACATCACACTAGGGATTAGAACGTTATCGAAAAGGGCTAAGATGATACAGTTCCTGTGGATCGGGCCTTTTTATTTGCAAATAGGGAAGAAACCTGGTTCTGTATTAAAGAACTGAGGAAAGAAATTTAGGAATTCATCTTATCTATGATGATGCCTTATCTCATTTCGCGTGGTCCCTGCACGCCAATTAAAAATTATTAATTAATTCATAATCAACAAATGCTCGCTGATTGAAAAACAATCATTCTTGTTTTTCACTTCGTGCAATGTTTAATTTATAACGTTCTGCGCCCACTTTACCGGTTGTTATTTCTCTTCTCACTTTATTTATTTATTTTTCAAAATATTTTATTTCATTATTTACTTACTTTTTTTAATTTTTTCGTATTACTCATATTCTGCCATATTTTAGTTCATATATTTTAGATTTTTCGCATAAATGTTCCTTCCCTGTGCGGAAGAATCCTCCGATGATATTACACAAATCTAAGTATCCTGTTTTTTAATCAGCATAAGGAGCATATTGGAGCACTGTTTTGTTGTTGATTTTTTTGGCGATATTCACTTGAAAATAAAAACCTTTTAGACGCGAATTATGAAATGGACCAATGTTCTAGAAAACGAAAAAAAAAACACGAAAAAAAAATATTTTGTTTCGAGCGCTAAAAAATGAAAATGTTTTTGATGATCCTAATTAGATTAAGTAATAAAAAAAAACATTTTTTTTTTATGTATATTAGTCGGCACTTCCGGATTGACTTTATTGTATATTTTTCACGAAAGATCAAAACGTATTCTTCTATTCCTATACTAATGGCAGTAGGGTTATGAACGGACACGCCCTAAGATGACGCAGTTCCTGCGAGTCGGACTTTTTATATTTATTGTATTGATTTTTGTTATGGCAAGCTGAGGAATGTTCATGCAACCTACATATTTCTAAGTGTAGTTCTTTTAGTTGTAGCATGCAAATTTCAATATTAGACTCTCATGTCAGAATGTTCCTATCGTTCTCATTTGTCCCTATGTAAAAACAAACAAAAAAAAAAAATAAATAAATAAAATAATTTTTCTGCGTATAATTATACTGACCCGTGTATTATAAGTGATTAGTATAATTATTTATGCTCATTCTGTTATGTGAAAACGGAAATATCGGGAGGGGAGCAGTTTTAACTAGATTTAACTTATCGCCTGTCTTTTACGCAACAATTATGATATAAAGCTCATTGTCTTATCATATGTGTATATATATTTATATATATATATATATATATATATATATATATATATATATATATATATATATATATATATTGAACTTTTTATCACAACATTGCATTCTAGAAGGCGCGTGCACAAACACACACACAAATATATAATAAATAGGACCCATAGGAGTGGGTCTTTACTTCTGAGCAATATTATTATTCTGCTCCTGTGACTGAGGGGGGGGGGTCGATTACAAAATTACATTTTGTCTTATGTCCAAATAAATATACATACTCTAACATTTGAACAGCATACTATTTACGGTCTGATATTGTAACCTGACAATGTCAGGGTTGAACATCTCACATGGTCTTTGGATATTGATCGTGGCAGCAACTTCACCGACGTTTCGCTAATCAGCGGTCCTAGGATGCAGATGTATAAGTCTATGAGTTGAATTGGAAATCTTAGTTGCAAGAACTGCAAAACTTATTATTAGAACGATTCATTCAGCTGTTCGATCGAAAATTATAAGACCTCTGGCGTCGCCAAGGCATTGCAACCAAATGAAAATTCATATGCCTTTCAATTTGCCCTGAAATAGAATTCATGCAACTCTTCCAAAGAATCAGAAAAGTATTGAAAGAATGAAGACATTACTCATGGTAATGGTGCAAAAAAAAAAAAAAAAAAAAAAAAAAAAAAAAAAAAAAAAAAAAACTGGAGGGTCTTGATCGATCATTGCAAGATTTGCTTCTAAACCATTTGGGAAAGTATTAATATTGTTCGCTGTACATTTCAAGGAAACACAAGCTTTAATTCCTCAATCGATAAAATCGGTTGAAATAAACGGTTTCCGGAAATACTCTGCTTTGTGGCGTTCATGTAAAGACCCTAAAATGAATTACAATTATGGATTAGATAGAATAAGATATTCTCATAGACATTTAAAGTGAAACCAGGAGCGATATGCACCTGCATGAGTATTTTTATTGAAAAGCAATTTTTCTATACGAACTGTAATTAACATTCTTCCCTCTTAAATGAGAACCTGATTGTTCTCTTGTCGTTACCCATATGTCATGGCATTTGACTCATTAAAAGTGCATTTTTGCAGGCTATTTAATCAAGATCAAGAACTGGTCTCTTATTAAACTCAAATAATTGAAGGGATCGGGGCCAAATAGTGCCAAATCTATATTTTTAACAAAACGTAACTTTTAACAAAACGTAACTTTGCCCAGAGCTCTTCAATTTTACTTTCCCCAAAATAATTTTAAAATAAATTAGGAAGATACATAAAATCCATAACTGAATACATATATAAAATCCATTACAAACAAATATGTACGTGTTACCTATAAGAATATTAAAATTTACTCGTATGCTGGACCATGATGAAGCATGATTTCTATAAAAATGATCATTTATATAAATATTACTGGTCGATCATTATGAGATTTATTATTTTGGCAGCCATAATTCCTGAAGCTCTTGGTGAGAAAGTATATTTCCCCTTCACGCAAGAAGAAGAGGCGCCTCCACCAAATGGTAACGTAACCTCCATCCTGTTGTAATGAAACGCACGTCTTTGGCTTTGAATTTTATTTAGTTTGGCACGTTTTTTTTTGTTGTTTTTTCACTTTCGTCTTGCTTAAAAGTATGCTTACACTTTCCGCCTATTTCGATAAATCAAGGGAAATATCACAAGGCAAAAAGAAAACACGTTATCTGCTATTGTTAAACCTTTTATGACACCTTCCCTATAGTAATATTCCATATGAGGCCTGAAGGTGGCTATGGACATCTTGTCTACAAATACCTCTTTGTTTGCCAACTTGTTTGTTAAAATAAAATCTCTTTGGGGAGGGGAGGGGGTTCATTGAGAGCACTCTTAAGCTACTGGCACATGGTTGCTTCATTCACCTGTCATCTAGATGTATCAGCCAATCTATTGTTATGAAAGGGTCATTGTGCTCATCTTTCTCGAACTATTTCGTTGCTACATTCTTTTTAGTAGCAAATGCTACCCTTTTTAACCAGCAAAATCGGTTCATCAGGAGTGGGGGTTTACCAAAACCCTCCTAGTCCAGGCCAACTTTTATAAGCCCCTAGCATGCCTAATTTTCATTTATTTGCATCAAAACTAGGTCAAATCATTTCTTGACAAATGGAAGAGTTAATCGCCTTTATTGGGGCGCTTCATTGTATAAATAAATAAGTAAGGTAATTTTTGACAACTATTACAAATATGTACTTTGTAAGTAAGAAAAATCAGTTCATTGGAAGTGGTTTTTTTACACCAAATTGAGAAAAGTGTATAATGCAAATAAGCATAACCGGTCTATTAGTATATATATTAGTAGTCGGAGTTTTTCTACGACTATATTAGTAGTCGGAGTTTTCCTGAACCACAATCCAAATTTAAATGTAAATGTGCACATAGGAGAGGTGTTTTATTGTTTTCTCCTTCGAAGGAAAAAGCTATATATCATTAATAAATAATGTAAAATATGTATTTTTAAACGCAGAAAAATATTAGCGCTGAAATTCGACATTTCCACGATATTTAATACAATTTAAAGGAGCTGAACTTTTTATATTTATTGTTTTAGCACTTTCCTCCGAAGGAAAGTAGCTATTGAGGTTGGACTCATGACGGAATTTTTGAAAAACTTCTTCAAATCTTTATCGATCCTACCTAGTAGACACCTAGTATACAAATGCATATATATATATATATATATATATATATATATATATATATATATATATATATATATATATATGTATATATATGTATATATATATATGTGTGTGTGTGTGTGTGTGTGTGTGTGTGTCTGTTAACACGATAGCGGCCAGAGTTTTTGTTTTTTCGTCACGAAACTTGGTATATAGCATTCAATTAGCAAACGATTGAACGAGTTCGTTAACCACCAAAGTCGGTCCACCGGAAGGGGGGGTTTACCCTGAACCCAAAACACTAATTTGACTATGTCAGCCGTAATATTTGTTATATTTCAACGAAACTTGGTATTCGTAGTGGTAATATAGAGAGAAAAGTGAGATATAAAAATGAACTAAATCGGTTCATTAGAAGGGGGGGGGGGGGTTTACTCCGGACCCACAATACATATTCGCCACTACCAGCCGTGATTTTTGGTATATTTCGACAAAACTCGGTATTCGTAGTGGTAATCCACAGGTAAATATGTGTTGTAAAAATAAACTAAATCGGTTCATTAGGAGGGGGGGGGGGTTTACTCAGGACCAACAATACCAATTCGCCACTACCAGCCATGATTTTTGGTATATTTCGACGAAACTCGGTATTCGTAGTGGTAATCTACAGGTAAATATGTGTTGTAAAAATAAACTAAATCGGTTCATTAGGAGGGGGGGGGGGTTTACTCCGCACCCATATACCAATTCGCCACTACCAGCCGTGATTTTTGGTATATTTCGACGAAACTCGGTATTTGTAGTGGTAATCTACAGGTAAATATGTGTTCTAAAAATAAACTAAATCGGTTCATTAGAAGGGGGGGGGGTTACACCGGACCCAAATTCCTAATATACTCATACTGGGTAACTCATGAGAAAGAAGTGTTGTAAAAATGAGCTGAATCGGTCAATCGGAAAGCGGGGGTTTAATTTGTAATATATTTCAATAGAAAAGCCCGCCAGACGTAGGTTCACAAAGCCGCCGCAAGGAGCGCTTTCTACCACTAGAGTGACTGTATCCTGTTCCTGCGTTAGATCAAAATACGATAATATGAGGTTTTTTGTATTTATTACGTAGTGTAATAGGTACCATGTGTAAACATAACTCTGGAAGCAAATTAATAATTGATCAGTTACTCATTACAAATTTAAAAGAGAACTATTCATGTTTTTATTTTATTTATGTAGGATATTTTAAGCAAATTGTTCTGGAAAGCAGTCTACACTACCCAAATTCTGAGGAAAGTGCTTAGTTATGCAGCTCCTGCGCGACGGACTTTTTTTTCTGCTATTGAGGAATGTTTACTCAGACCCAGCTCCAGGGCTTTTTATTTATTTCATTGGCCTTCGACAGACCCCTTTCAATAAACTGCGTCGTATTAATTGTTTCGTGGCAAACGAACAAAAATTGTGGCCACTGTTAACAGACGCACATACACAAGTGCATCTGTTCCACGCGGACACAGCTAGTATAACATAAATATGTTAACTTATTTCATGAATGGTTAACATTTACGGAAAACAATAAATCTGAAATATCTTTACTATATAGGGCTGGTTTCTGATTGCAGTTAGATGTGTAGTGATGCTAATATAAGCCGAGTATTCAAAAGCAGGTAAGGGAATATGTGGTGGTTATAAGGTTAAGGACTAAGGTCTGTGACATGTTTACCTTGCGAGTCTTCCTTCCTCGAATGTTGTGGAAATTTTTTCTTTACTTGTTCCTCCTAAGTTTTGCTGTTGATTCTCTTCCTTGAGACAATAAAATGATAGGATCGCCTTCCTTTGCCATAACAACGCTTCCTAGACTCATTACTATCCGTTAGATTTAGATAGCCGGAAAAGCAAGACTAAATATAGCTCAAATCTAGGAATTCCTGATCCAGGATTTCCTAGTATTAATTTCATAACTCATATCAATACTGATTTCCGACTCCATGAATATTGAATCACAGTTCAGTCTGTCACATCTCCAAGGACGAGTGCTCCTTTCACATTTAGAGGAAGGCCATCGTAGTTTCTAATAGACTAATTTTACTTCCGGTCTCAGATTTTTCTGTAACATATTTTGACAGTAAAGTCCTTCGCAACTGAGCTCAATCCTCTGGCATTTTATCTGCCTGACCCAGTGTTGTAAAATACCCGGGTATTTATTCTTAAGGGTAAATACCCAGGGTATATACCCAGGGTAAATATCCAATTTCATAAATACCCGGGTACTTAAGGTATTTAACTAAACCGCGACTTAGTAATCGAATATTGTAAAATGTCATGGATCTTGCCAGTTTAGAGCTATTGTAACACTGAGAAACTATTAAAAGAATAATAAATTATAAAATAGGATCATTGAGAGGTTAATAAATAATAAATTATTTCATGAAAATTTGCCATGGACCTTCGGACTACAAATAAAACAAGTTGTTTGCCTAAAATTGATACTACTGTATTGCATTCACAAAAATGTAGCCTCAGCTAAAACTTTGGACTAGGATTATCTCAATTTCTCAAAACACAAATTAAGTTACCTACTCATGCGGATCAAAACCCATGTACCTTTCAAGCCTCTCCACCATAACATGGGACTTATTTTATTATTTTCTTTGTCATTGTCTTCAAGACCTTCCCAAACATGCTTCTGCCTAACTCACACACAAAACAAATGGAAGAGTTCAACAAGTCTGCAGCAAGATCTGCGTTTCCAACACCAAACTGAATGCGTTTCTCCTATTTAGTTAGCTCAAGTTTTTCCTCCGTTTTTTTATTAGAAGATTCTGGGTTTCTTGTTGAAGAGTTTTCAGTAATTCTTAAATCTCTTATGAACTGTGTGGATCAAAGGGGCATTTAACTGAATGGCAGTGATAAGTTCAACAATTGGTTCAAGGATGTTAACTAGTTTCCCAACTCGGGCTCAAAACACTCTGTTATCAAGAAGCTACCTTTTCATTTCTGGTGAGATTTCCGCTTACTGTAATGTTGTTACTACTGTATGAGCATAATTTCAAATAATATTAGCAAGGATCACAAACCACTTAAAATGGGTTTGAACTATTATAATAAACATTAAAAATGTTTTTGACCCTTCTTTTAAATTTAAATAAGCCCTTAATAATTGAATAGGCTTCATTAAAACCGTTTTAAAATTAATTAACCTTCCCCACTCTAAAAGTAATCATGAAAATTCATAGATATACATAAAGTTGTAAATACCCATAAATACCCGGACCGACTTTTAACTTTCTTTAAAATATTACTGGGTAAGTATTACTGTTTATTAAGTTTTTATGGTCAATTGGTTAAGTTTCAGTCCTTGTTTACAACAAAAAATATTCAAAGAAGTTCTATCAAGCTGAAAAACTGAAAATACCCACTTTTTGGGTATTTACCTTCCCTGTGGGTAAATACCCGGGTATATACCCAATTTATATTTACCTACCCACTGGGTATTTACCTGCCCCACATCACTGGCCTGACCTAAACATTTTATCTTCTAGTGTCGTTGTTCGAGGGTTGGATTCGGGGTCCCAGCTCGTCCCTAGGCCCACCCTGTCTTTAATTAATTTCGAATAGGAGGATGGATTGAGTAACTTCTGCTTCGAGTTTTCCATTTAGCGCTCTGTAGTTTTTTCCTGGAGATTTCATTTGAGAACGTTTTTAATTTTATTTAGCACTAAAATAAGTTTACCAATGTACCTTTCCCATAAAAATAGAAAGAAATTTGAAAATGATTAATAATTCCCATTTCAAGCATTCCAAACCTCACCAGCAGGGCCGCCTCATCTCAGAGCTGGACCCAGGACCAGATCACGGGCCCCCACATCTCAGATCACGGGCCACCACTTCTCAGAGCCAGACTGGAAATTCTAGAACTTTGCTATAGGACTTTGGGCATTTTAAAATTATGTTCATCTTGAGTTTTGAGCGAAATGAGAATAAAAGCCGACAATAGATGCAGCAAAGGTCACTTTCGGTACTTGTAGCTTTATTACGACTCCTAATGAAATATAATATTCTGGCACTGCTCTTGTTTTGTCGTTTATGTACATTAAACAAAATATAGATTCCATTCCAATAAATATAGGCTACGCCCGTCTATATTTCTAAACCCCATTCTTTTTACAAGCTCATAACCTATACATTTTTCCAATTAGCCCCACGGCGCCCGGGCCCGGGACAACAGTACCCAGTTGTTGTCCCCCCATGTGGCGGCCCTGCTCACCAGGTCTTCCAATGTGCTTTCCAATTCACTCAGCATCAGACTAAGTGCGACAAATTACGGAAGCCTCAAGGTCTTTGAAAAATAATTAAACATTACAAAATTTATACTGCGGAATACTGACATGTTTTTACGACTTCTCTCTTAATCCTCCGTTTAAGAGTCTTTTTTGTTCCATTCTCTTGTGAAGTGGAAAATCCGCTTAGAGATGTAGTGTTGAAAAGACACGGGGTAGCTATTAGGGAATGAGGCCATTAAAAACATTGCAACTTCCCATTTCCGCTCTTGTAACTTTAAGCTCCCCGCAGAGCTGGTCCCTGCTTCCATCTTAATCACAAGTCATTATTAAAAGCTCCCCCCATAAGGGGGAAGAGAAGCTGGAAATGCAAGCTACTTACGTACATCAAGAGATGCTATTTTTTCGAAGACCACATCCAGTTACTTGTGAAGTATCAGTAGTGATTATAACAGTGATTCAGCACATCCGCATAACTCATTAGCATTTCTATAGGCCTTGTCCTATGGGAAATTCTAGTGGTTGTTGCTGGTAGTAAAGTAAGCTTCAACACTCTAATATATCAAACTCGTATATAATTCAATTAATTTTAGCGAGTTGGATTGACTAAGAGTTTTGATGTCTTCTTGAGCGACCGAAGCGAGCGGAAACGCATAGCACGTATGCCCATAACGCGTAATAAATATAAATAAGTTATAGAACCATTAAAAAAAAAAAAAAAAAAAAAAAAAAAAAAAAACCGGCGAGGAGGCCCCTAAACTTCACAATTACCATTTATTTATATAATATTAACCTTTTTATTAATAAATATTGCTTGCTGAAATATATTCTGCTTATTTTCATTTATGTTTACAAGCCTAACGGCTCGGGCACACAGAACGGGATCTGTACCGCGGCGGGCAGCGATCTCTGACCGAGGGTGGGAGGCGATCAACATGTATTAAACAGTATTTCATTAGCTCCGTCAAACAAAGGACGATTTGTCAATGCGAGCTTGTCTTTATCGCTTTACCGCGCGGTAAGGTTGTAAAAAAAATACAGATTTACCACGTCCTTTGTTTGTCGGAGCTAATGAAATACTGTTTAATACATGTAGATCGCCTCCCACCCTCAGTCAGAGATCGCTGCCCGTCGCGATACAGATCGCGTTCTGTGTGCCCGAGCCTTAAAAGTGTTACTTACAAATAGAGGTTATCTAAGGGTTAGTTAGAAACCATATTTATACAAATATAGTAGTAAAAAAAGTTACTTTTAGTAGTGATTGCTGTGATTTTAAATACGTTACATTACTATGTTTATAAAATATGGTGTCTAACCTTAGATAACCTGTAAATAAGTAATAGATATCCTGCAAAGATCCTGTAAGCTAATCCCTAAGTACAAAAATCACTGTATAATGTCACAACAGATACTTCGAGGTAAATGGATGTGGTCTTCGCAAAAAGACCCCAGAACTAAACATCTCTAAGAAACGTGAAAAAAAGCCAGCTCGAAGCGGAAGTGCCTCAATCCCTCCTAACCGACTTAATCTCGTTATGAAAGCAAGCTTTATGACTAAGATCAAATAATACAAACTCATATTACCTCCCTAGTTTTGACTAACTATTTTACCACTAAAATAAATAGAAGCCCTGCTCGCAGGAACTGCGTCATTTTTTATGGCGCACCGACATCTGGGCCATTAGCACCGACATCCACGGTGCTCAGCCGGGAATTTTCCCAAGAGACCGTAAATGAGAAAAATCCCTGCTGGACTCGAACCACATCCCCCGCATGGGAATCCAAGGCGTTACCCACTAGACCACGGGGAGACTCTCCATTACGTTCGTACCCCTAAAAGCTTGGAAAACATATGGTTATTATTGGGAAACATTTAAACAACTAGTCCAATTAAATCTTGAAGAAGAGGCGCCAATATGCACAGAAAACTTACAGTAGCGGAAATACTTAGCCCCGTCGAATTCCGCTTAGAATGCTCTATTTAGAATGATCTATATAACAGTTTTTAATTTAAAGTGTCTTTTTTTAAGTCGCAAATTCATATTACTGCTAAAATCAATTATAAAAACAACAAACAATAAAAAAACTAAGTAAAAGAAAAAAATTAATTAACTCTCTCGATGTTTCAAACACTAATTTTTCCACCTGCGATCGTTCCACTGAAAATTAATGAAGAACCGTTTGTATACAACGCTTAGAAAACTTTCAAATGGTAACTGACCACTTACCACGATGTACCTACCGTTGAAAATATACGAAAGTCCCAAAACTGCTCTTCTGCTAATAATTTTTTTTTTTTCTAATACTTCCTTAACTCCAAATATAACCAAATTTTAAGTGTTATAGTTTGGGAGAATTTTAAACATCAGGAAAAAGTTGTTTAAAATTCTCCCAAAATTAACTATATCCATCGTTTCTAAGTACACAAACCGAAAATTAGTTAGATAAACTAGTTTCACTCAGTTTTAGATACAGCCTTTCATTCGTTTACCTACGTTAAAACACCTATAAAAGGTTTACCTCAAAGCCTATTGACGCAAAGCCGTAAGCGCAACGCTTTTTTCGCGCGAAGTTCGCCCAAAAACATGTTCCAGAGGGCGGATTCTGCTGGTTAACGAACTTAACCATTCGAATTGAGCAACTGCTTTTGTACCAAATATCATCAAAATCGGACATTTTTTGGGCATTTGGTGTGTAGGGAAAATTTTAAATATTTTAGTATAAAACAGTGAGTTTTAAGGTCCTCTGGACACCTAGTAGATCAAGGTAAATCTAGAAGACATTTTTCATTGTTATAGGCTTTTTTTTACATGAAATGTTCTCACCAAAACAAAATTTGGGGGGCTGCTGCCCCCCTTATATACACCCATGAATTCCAACTCGAGATATTTTAGAAAGTATACGAAAAGATGTCTGCTGATAAAATATTTTTTGTAATACTTGCTCTTGTCTTAAAGTAACCAAAATGTATATATCTTAGCTTGGATGATTGTTAAACGTGTGAAAGAAGTTTTAACTTCTTCAAACAAAAAAGACAGTGAATATAGTTAATTGGGTAAATAATAAAAAAAGAACATTTTTAAGTTTTTGCATTTACACTCTACTGTTGATTTCTCCTTGAAAAGACGTTATTGTGAATCACTCTTTCATGCTTTTGCTTATGTTTCTAAAGATACACACTGCGAGACCTGTGTGTAAGTGATTTTTGTGTCCATTTCATATTACTTTTAATGAATATTTAATTTAAATCTTTTCAATGACACTTTTGATGATTTTCTATCAAAAACAAAAATAACAATTTCACCAAACCAATAAAGCTTGTTTTGCAATTAGGTACATTTTATTATTGATTGTGTATTTTTTAAATGGTTGTAGACAGTGATGTCAAATACCCGGGTATTTATTCTTGAGGGTAAATACCCGGGTATTTAACTAAACTACGACTCGAAGTAATCGAATATTGTAAAATATGATGGATCTCGCCAGTTTAGAGGTGTTACAACACTGAGAAGCTATTAAAACAATAATAAATTATAAAATAAGACAACTGAGAGGTTAATAAATAATAAATTCTTGCCTGGAAGTTTGCCAAGGACCTTCCGACTACCAACAAAACAAGTTTTTTGCCTAAATTTGATACTACTGTTCTGCATTCACAAAAATGTAGCCTCAGCTAAAACTTTGGACTAGGATTATCTCAATTCCTCAAAACACCTACTGATTGGTCATTATCTTTATCAAAGTTTGTTTTGGCTAAGGCTGTTTATTTTTTTTTTTTTTACTAAACTTACCATAACTACTGACTGCAGTTCATTTCATGTACATAATGTATGTAATTTTACAAAGTTAATAGCAAGTGACAGCAGGAATATTTGTTGGAAATGTTTTTCGTGTTTTATTTCATAACATGCGAGTGTAATAAAAAGATTAAGCCTATTAACATTTATACCGAAAATAACAACTCTTCCAAATTCAGAAAACAAAGTATAACAATGAGAGGGCCTAAATTTAATTCAGTGATAGCAATAACCTAATCCAAGTCTTCGGGCTCAGAGATTTTTTCAATACTTGAAAATGGCATCTAGCCATCTTCAGAGTCACTATCATCACTCCTAGTTTCACAGACAATAGCTTGTGATTCATCTCCCTTCTCTTCAGCTTCTTTTCCTTGGAAACCGTCTTGGGGCCTGTTTGTTGCTTTCTCTGTTTTTTGTTGTTGTTGAGGAAATTCCAGTTATGAGACAGATATGCTGTTTTTCCTGCTCTTTCAGTTGTAAGTCGGTTTCTTTTTTTTACAGTGACTCCAACTAAAATTGCTGAATGTTCTTTCAATTGCAGCGGATGTCACAGGAGCTCCTAATATTCTTACAGCTTCTTCTGCCATAATACATATATCTTTCAAACATTTCCACGATAACATGGAACTTATTGCCTTTTCTTTGTCATTGTCTTTAAGACCTTCCCAAACAAAGGATCTTTGCCATAATCCCTCTTGTCAGCTATGTTGCTTATTGAAGATCAACTGATTTCAATCCCTTTACTCACACACAAAACCCTTTCACCGGGCTTCAAATTCCAGCCTTGAGATGAAGGGTTCAACAAGTCTCCAGCAAGATGTACTTTTCCAACACCAAGCTGATTGCATTTCTCCCACTTAGTTAGCACAAGTTTTCCCTCAGTTTTTTTGAAGAGAAGATTCTGGGATTTCTTGTTAAAGAGTTTTCTATAGATTCGGAAATTTCTTATGAACTGTGTGGATCAAAGGGACATTTAACTGAATAGCAGTGATAAGTTCAACAATTGGATCAGGGATCTTAACTAGTTTCCTGACTCGGACCCAAAACACTCTGTTATAAAGAAGCCTCTTTTTCATTTCTGGTGAGATTTCTGCTTCCTGTAATGCTGTTATTACTGTATGAGCATAATTTCAAATAATATTAACAAGGATCACAAACCACTTGGTTTTGAACTATTATAATAAACATTAAAAACCTTGTGTTTATTTGTTTCTAACAGGTATAATTTTTTTAAATTTAAATAAGCCCTTACTAATTGAATAGGCTTCATTAAAACTTTTTTAAAAATTAATTAACCTCCTATGTAAAAGTAATCATGAAAAATCATAGATATGCATTATGTTGTAAATACCCGGACCGACTTCTAACTTTCTTTAGAATATCACTGGGTAAATATTAATGTTTATTTAGTTTTTATGGTCAAATGGGTGATTTTCAGTCCTTGTTTGTACCAAAAAATATTCAAAGAAGTTGTATCAACCTCAAAAACTAAATATACCCACTTTTTGGGTATTTACCTTCCCTGTGGGTAAATACCCAATTAATATTTACCTACCCACTGGGTATTTACCCACCCCACATCACTGGTTGTAGAACACTACTTTATAAGTAAAAGATAAATTTGTAATTTATAATTTGTTTCAGGAGTAACTAATTGTAAACCAGGACACCTAGTATGGGTAAACTGCAATTTATGCACCTGTAACAAACTGGGCAGGCCGAATGCAGTATGTGCAAGAATGTGGTGCCAGCCCGAACCAACAAGAGAAGCCATCCCATATAGCTTTAATGATATATAACTTTATTTACAATATTTTATTGTTTAGTGATATATATAATAATTTATTCCTATTTTACTTATGTACAAATACAAATTGTGATTGTTATTTATATTTCCTGAATTTTTTTCCCTATTATTTGTTTCTTTTAACTCATCATCTTCCAATCATTAGCACTGGGCTATGAAATGGTTACCACCCTTTCTGAATAGCCAAGATAAAGCAGCATCTCTAAGGTAACAGTTTCAAAGTCTTATATTTTAACCACTGAGCGAACAGGAGGCTTCTTTTCCACAAATTGCTCTTGGCAATTTAAATATTATTATTATTGAGTTACAACAAAAATTTTGTTTTAATGCATTTGTTCCCTCCCTGCTGGAAGTTGAAATCAGCAACTAAGAGCAAATCATAGCGCTTATAGTTTTGGGTTAATGGGCTTTCAGGTACACTTTTTATAGGTATTTTGGTATACAAAATTGAATAATACCACATTTAAGGGGATATTTTAACTTTTTTGGATTAAAATTTGGTTTCTGTATTCCAAAACGACTGGTTGAGATGAAAATGTTTTCACAAATTTAGCATTCATGCAATTACGCTATTAAAAAGACATCCACATTTTATGTTGAAAATAATAATAACCAAGTCAGCGCTAATGGCCCAGATTTGTCGATTCACCTTTAATAAAAAAAAAAAATAACCAAGTAATATTGATATCACTTGGTTTTATTTTAATAATTGCCCATTAGGTGAGCGGTATAATTGCAAGAAGCCCAATCGTTTATTTTTTGTTTTTTTTTTACAGGGGCTAGGAACCTGCCTGGCGGGTCGCGGACCTGGTGGGAAAGGACGGGTGCACCCGCCAGGCAAGGAGGAGGTTTTGAGCAATGAATGTGTTAATAACAAAATCTTCTCCTGGAAATCAATTTTTATCATGCAACAACAAGGTTTTGTTGTTCCTAAACAACTGATTGAAATATAATATTTTTTTATTAGTTTGAACAGGGGCCCCAGTGAAATGTCATCCTGGTCTCAGGCAGAAATTCTCTGTATTTATTAAAGTTGCTCCTAAAGAAGCGTCACATGATTTGAAGCATGTAGAGAACGTACTAAAGCAGATTAGTGAAGAGTTAAATTACTTCTTCAATTATTCATAAGTAATATAATCATACGTAATTTTAAATTATTGATAAAAAGGGCCATTACCTCATAATGATATAGAATAATAGAAAATGAGGAGATGAATGGTAATCAGGTATTTATTGCATATTCAAGAGTAATTAAATGTTCACTACTCATTTCGAATACCAGTTAAGTCATTAAGAATTGATAAGATAAAAGTAGTGGTACAGAAGGAAAGGATGGACTAAGTATTTATTTTTTTTTGTATATTGTAGTTTTTATTTTACATTAACAATTATAAATAAAATACAAAATTAGTACAAAAAAGAAGACCCATTTTAATATTACTCACTTCTTATTTCAATCTTCACATATATCACAGGACCTTGGAAGAGTAAGGGCGAATCAGAAAAATCAAATTTGTTTTATTATTTTATTTTCTGATTCAGAAAGATGTAGGTAACATGACCTTTTGCCTTGTTCCTTTAGTTCTCTCACAGTTTCAAGATAAAGTAAATAGCAGCATCATCATAAAAAATTCAATCCCAGGTCTGAAATGTCCCTCCTAGCATTTTGTTTCCCATAAATCACTCGTAAAAATTATAATTAATACATTGAATTTCAATTGCATACTTTTCAAGCCGATTTATGAATCAGCATTCCATAGATTAAACATTCGCCCTTGCTATCCTAGAGTGCTTCTAGGACTTTGACTTCGATTTCCCAACATTCGGAATTCATGATTTGCCCTTACTCTTCCAAGGTCCCGATATCGTCCCTGCCATGTCAAACTATTGAATATGAAAAATCGAGACTTTGCTCTTGGATTGTGGACGATACGGCTTGTCTTAAATTGTCACAACTCTAACCCCTTTAGAATAGCCTTTAATGCCTTAAATAAAGAATCGAATAAGACCATTTTTCAATATAGTACTTCGTCAATAGATAGAAAATGTTCGTTCCCTAATTTGCTCCATTTTGCATATTCGATACTGCCCGAGAGCTGCTTGGTGACTGACAAAATCTATGCTCGGAAAATCACCTTTAATATTAAACTTACTGAATGGATTATTTAGTGGATGAAAGAAATTATAGTGGAAGAATCAAGCTCTTCAGTTTTTTTCATTCGTGTCACTGGCATTGGTTAAATAACTCAGATTTTATCATGATTTCAGCAAATTCACTGTTTCTATTAAGATTTTCGTTCTTGACATTCTTTAGTGATGCTGGAAAAATCATGTATTTTTTTCAAGTGAGAGAACCAACCATTATCATTAATTTCAGTAATATCTCCTTAATTCGACATTTTTTTACCGTTTCTCAAAGCATTTTCACCAACTCCAAGTTCAAATGCAACCTTAAGAACTTTTTTCCCTTCTCTATCCTCACTGAAACAGCTATTTTTTGGTCTACTGCTACATATTTTCTCTTTTTACTTTGCCTTATTGCAAATACTCTGAACTTGCATTAAAATTATTACAACATTACAGTAGAATATTAGTTTTAACATGGATTAAAACAAAAAAATATTCTTAAATAAAGTTTGATGTAAATAATTTATGAGAACTAAGACAAAGGTATGCAAAATCTAGCAGTACAATAAATTAAATGTTGCCCTAGATTGCTGCCAGTAATAACATAATATTAATATTGTTTTATAAAAAAAAAAAAAAATCAGTTTTATGGACCAATGATCCTCATAATATTTGATCCCTTCCTGTTTATGGTGTCAATTTCTTTCAAAAGAAGAGCTATATTTTGTCTCAACATATGGAATTTAGATAAAGGAACTTCCAGGCTCTTTGTCGACCCATCTGAGAGTAGCAATTCCAAATAGACAACCGGCTCCAGAACTCTGGATAAGTCTCTGAAATAAAAAATATAATATTAGTTTTAAGAAAATCATAAAAAAAGATACATATACAATGGGTTTAATATTTATTTCATTGTGCCAATAGTTCAAATATTAAATATCCAGAAAATAGGCTTTTGGCATCATTTGATGTTAAAGATATGTTTTCAAATATACCACCCAATGAAGTAATTCGCATTTGCGAACTATTATTTAAAATCAGGAAGGGGAATGCAATCATCGCACAAGAATTTATTAATTTACTTAGGCTATGTTTAAAACAAAACTATTTTAAATTTCAAGATTGTTTTTATTCATTGGACAGTGGTCTAATTATGGGGTCAGCACTAAGCCCGTTAGTGGCAGAATTATTTATGGATTATTTTGAGCACGTATATATTTTATCGGATCATAATCCTTTTCGAAAATTTATTGATTTTTGGGGCCGCTATGTTGACGACATTATTGTTAGTTTTTCGGGCACAAAGGAGGACTTACAAGGCCTTCATGATTACATTAGTAGCTGCCATCAAAGAATAAAATTTACCCTTGAATTGGAAAGTGAAGGCGGACTGAATTTCCTTGATGTGGAAATACGGAGGGATGGCGGTACCCATATTTTTGATATTTATAGGAAACCAACAGCCCCTGATCTTCTCATCCCGTCGGACTCTTTCCATCACCCACAATATAAAGTCTCGGGCCTAATCTTTATGATAGATCGACTCTTGAATGTACCCTTGTCAGAGGAGAAGTTCAACAGGGAACTGAATTACATTAAGCAGTTGGCTATAGCCAACGGTTATAAATGTGATTTAGTCGATAAGCTCTTGGAAAGGCACTATAGGAAAAAGGATTAAGCGGGATTCAGAAGTGGAACAGGAGGGAGAGTTATAAAGAAAAGGGGGTTACTTTTTGAGTATACCTTACCTTGGCCGAGTAGTGGAAAGAGTTGGACGGATGCTAAGAAAGGTAGGAGTTCAGACAGCATATAGGAGCAGGGGAACGTTGAAAAACCGGCTACCAAAAACGAAGGATGTCATCCAGCCGCTGGACAAGTCGGGAGTGTACCGAGTGTCATGTACTTCCTGTGGGTCTTTGTATGTTGGTCAAAGTGGAAGAAAATTAAAAGTACGGATCAAAGAGCATTTGACCAGAAAGGATTCGGAGATGAGGAAACATGTACTTAAAGAAAACCATGACACAGATTTCCTCGACTGTGAAGTACTGGAGACCTTGAGGAAGGGAAGAAAGATGGACATGGCAGAAAAGGTTTGGATTAAAATTGACGCTGTCTCGGAGAAGAATGTTAAGGTAAAAGGAGACGGCGGTATGTTAAAGCATGTTTCAACAGCAGCCCTACAGTCCCTCGCTGCTTTCCAAAGCCGGTCTAGGAGCAAGGCTCGGCTGAATAAGAGCCAATGCATGGTGGGTACTTAGCTTTCTCTCTGGTTTTTTCATATCATTGTATCGTTTTTTAGACTTATTTGTTCCTACATGTGTGTTTATGTGATAGAATGAAAGTATTTATTCTTTATTGTTTGAATGTGTGTTTTAACCTTTTATTGACATGACTTTTAAATAATTGGACAAAATGGTGTTTTATATTATATTAAAATGTAGTCTCGGGTTTTACGATTGTTTTTTGTTATAATTGTATTGTTATTTTAATCTATTTTAAATTGAACCTGTTTTAATTATTGTATTATGTCACAGGGCATTGAAAATGGGGCTTAGTCCCTGAAAACGTTTTGCCAATAAAACACTTGTGGGAATTTTCGACCATTATTTCATCCTTGGAACATCAATTTTCCACCATCCAGCATTCTCCAACAATATTTTTATTGGCAGAATATGACCCTGCTTTGACTTGATAACGATCCCAAACATGCAGCAAGAGAGTTCAGGATTGGTTGCTCCAAAATGCTCCATAGTAACTCAAAATACTTCCCCTCTCCCCTGAACTTAAACCAATAGAGCATTAGTGGGATAAATTGAGTTAGTAGAAAGCTAAATTTAAAATAAATAATAAAAACTCTACACAAAGATGAGTGGAAGAAAATGACTCCTAAAACAATAAAAAAAAAAAACAGTTTACTCAATGTCAAATAGATTGTAGGATGTGATTTAAGCTCGGAAAAATAAGGACTTTTGCGGGTTCGGACTTCATCTTATTAATTGTTAATTGATATAAAAAATGTATACCAGCCTAATTTAATAACTTTAACAATTATTTTACAATTCTATAATAAATTTTGTTCCAAGTTACATGAATTTTATGTCAACAAACCTGTTCTTAAATGTTTTCTGTAGAACGGAAAAAATTGCTTGTGGGTGTGCATAGACATTTTGTTAGTAAGTGTAAAAGCGAATATATTTTTTTAGTCAGCAAGAATTTATTAAACATTTTTATTTAGCTGATGATAACAAATATAAAACAGAAAACCTTATTATGTATATTGTTTGTTGTCTTGCTGGGGAATGTGATCAGTTTTTGCAGCTACTGCAACATAGATTTGTCTTAAACTAATTTAATGAAAACTAAATACTATTTCTAAAACATTAATTTGGGAAAGAAATAAGAACTTTTTGTCAGGGGGATAATTGAATTATGAATGGCTTCTGATTTATTCATATTGTCAAGATCAGTTACATCTGAAATTCGAATAAAATGTATTATATATCATTACGAAATTTCAAGTTATCATAAAAATTGATAAAAAAAAATGAATTAACAGTCCAACTGATGGCAGACCATATTTAAGGACAGCTTTCTTAACATTCCAAGGATTTTTTTTTTTTTTATGTACTGAATATCACATACATATACAATACAGCAAATTAACTTACCTGGAGGATATTATAATATTCACCCGCCACTTTATATCAACAATCGTATTCATCCTAGGACATTAGTCCAAACGTTTTAGTAAATAAATAATTCTAAGCGCAAATTAGAAGGTTGATATTAAGTATTCATTTAACAACTGAACGTAATTTCATCAAATGGGCATCTCACTGTTTAAAAAAATAATCCTTCATCAAATCACTATCAAAATTTGATCAGAACGTTCGAGAATAGAGATAACAAAGCTAAACAAAATATCTTTCAAATTAAATTAAAGAGGTTCTCCAGAAATAAACCTAAAACGTCACAACTTTGAGGATCTGTATGAATCTCTGCTTTCTTTTGTATGTTTTGTGGACAATTCACCATTGTAAAACAAACTTCTTAACTTATATTTATGCTCTGGAGTATTAAGCTCATTGTTAAAATTGCATTATTTTCCTTACTCCTCACAAAATTATTACACAGTTATTGTAAGGCACAGTGCACTCTGAAGAAATCGGTTTCATGAAACCGATTTGATGAAACCGTGCACACAAAATAAACTGATTGATTCAGACGACGATACACTTGTGTTGTGGTGGTGGCTTAAAAATAAAATAAAAAACGCAAGTACAGCCGATGATTAGGGATCGGTAACACAGCTATTTTGTTGTAGCTCGCAAACGAAAACTGAGATCCTGATAAATTTATTAAGGAATTTTTTTTTAGGATGTCGAAGCCAGTTTTTGATCGCTTATTAGAGCTAAGAGATACACTGATAAAACGTGAAACTGGAGCAATAGGAAACCGATTTAACGAATTTCATGAACCCCGGTTTTATGAAACTAAAGTTTCAAAAAACTCTGTGTGCACCAACCGGTTTTCTTTCTATCGGTTTCATGAAACTTAAATTTCACGAAACCAGTTTCTTCAGTGTGCACTGGGCCTAAGTACTACTCAATTTCTTTAAGTTTGATCTTTATAACTGAATGACACCACACTCCCGACTTTGTTTTAAAAAATGTTCATTTGTGTTACATAAACCAATTAATAACCATTAAGAATGAAAGATATTTGATATGCAACTTACACAATATTAGAGATTGTGGACAAGTGACTTCAGAGGTAAGAGAGCATGTGTGTATTATATAGAAGAGGCCTGGAATAAGTCCATTGCCAGTGACTACAGGTTGATTTTCGGCTAAAACTTTTACGTCCCTAAACATTAAAGCTCCCAAGAGATTGGTCCTAGCTTCAGCCCTCGTATACAGTATTTAGGATTTCTGGGATTGTCTCAGATACAGAGCCAAACGCTATTTAACCGCAAAAAGTTTGGAACGGTCAAACTTCGTTATAATTTCAGCATACATAGCCGAGCTTTCCCCAAGTGGTGTTAGTTATCATTTTAAGTTAATTGTTCTTAACTAAGAGGTTGGAAAACTATGTTTTCATATTTCATCGTTTTTTTTTTTTTTTTTTTTTATTAAAAACTGAAGAGAGCATGTTAATTATTGAATACTTTTGCGTAATACGTTTCTCTTGGAGAGGTTTCCTCCACAAAAGTCTCTTTGGCGTTATTCTAGATTACTTCTTTGGTGACGTTTCATTCTCTAACTGTAACCTTCTAAAGAGCCTAACCATTTGTCAATCTGTACTGAATTTGATAGGATTTATTAAGAAAATAGACAATGTTTTTTTTATTTGCAATTAATTTATCTTTTATGTTCACTTATACGCTAGGAGTGTCTGATAATGACGCCAATTCAAAAGATGTTCAATTTTCCTCTATTTCTGGAAGAGTATTCCCTCTTGAAGAACAGTGGCCAGTTTTAAATTGGCAAGATGAAACCAATGTACATCTAAAAGGAGGCAACCAGAAAGCATTTCTAAGGTAAAATACTTGTTTAAAGCTAAGTATAGGTAGTATTCACTAAATTCTGTATGTTTGTTGTAAGCTTAATGGTTTTTTGAAGGTAATATAATTTGTTTCCTAAAATTGCATGAACTAGTGATATAGTATACAATGACCACTTATTTCAGCATTACTGGTACATTTTTTTTTTTTTTTTTTTTTTTTTTTTTTTGTGCATCAAGTTTTGCCAGTTTGAAGATAACCTGAATATGGACAAAAGGCTCCAAATTCGACATAATTTTTTTTTAATTTATAAAAGGCGACTAAATTTTCTCTCTAGTATAAAGAAGCCTTTGTTTCTTTAATATGTTCTCCTTATTATGTTTTCCCTATTATTTTTTATTATTAATTAAGTTTGAGCAGATCACCCTTGTTGTGGAGCTCTTCAAGCAAATAAAATAAATAAATAAATAATATGTGCTCATACATAAACTGATCCATGTTCCCTTCAATGCGAACAAGAGTTCTAACTCCTTAGCGCGAAAAACAGCCCCAAACCATAACACTGCCCTCTCTATGTTTCATGGTGGGCCCTTGGTATTGACCATCATATCTGAAAATGACCCCTGTTATAAAGTGTATATGAATAAATATACGCGTATATATATATATATATATATATATATATATATATATATATATATATATATATATATATATATATATATATATATATATATATATATATATGTATATGTATGTATATATGTTTGTTTAGAAAATATAGGGCGAAAAACCTCACGGTCGTCAGCGCCCTACTATGTCATTGCAACGCACAACCACTCATCCCTTGTTCCCGGAACCTTAGGGAGTCAGGTTTTTTTTTTTTTTTTTTTTTTTTTTTTTTTTTTTTTTTTTTTTTTTTTTTTTTTAATTTAATTTTATTTCTTTATTTTTTTTTTTTTTTTGTATTAACAAATTAGACCTTGTACTTTGTATATATTTTTTGGCCCATTCTTTTTTTTCCTCACTTTCTGTGTTTAGGGGATTTTTTTTTCCTTTTTCCCCTCTTTCTTTTTTCTCTCCTTTTTCCTCTCTTCTTTTCTTTCCCTTTTTTTTTTTTTTTTTTTTTTTTTTTTCTCCTTTTCCCCTGACATACTCCCGGATATAGCTATTGTCAAAGTGCAGACAATTTTATTTTAAAAATACAGATATCAGGTTCGAGACCAAAAGTTACTTACAAATTAAAGAAACTAAACATATACATATGTCAATATATTAAACGAATAACAATATTAAACAATATTAAATTAAAACTAGAAACTATGAGATTTAAAAAAAAAAAAAATAATAAAAAATAAAAAAAAAAAATAAAAAAAATAAATAAATAAAATAAAATAAATAAATGGTATCACAAATTATCACAGTTTGCTAACTTAAGGAAACACTAAATAAATTGATTAAACGTACAACAATCATTCTACTAAACAACAATTAAAAACAAGTACTAGACTGGAAAAAAAAAAAAAAAAAAAAAAAAAAAAAAAAAAAAAAAAAAAAAAAAAAACACATAAGGACCCTAAATAGAGGGCAACATTATTTTCATATTAATCTATTAAGCCCAGTTATCTTTAAAAAATTTATTATTTTGTCAACTTCAGCCTGTTTGTTGCCGAGAGCCTCTGCTATCTTTCTTGATATCCCGAGCTGCCGAAAGAGTTTTGTGTACTTCCGGCAATCTTCAATGATGTGTTGAACGGTGAGGGGTTTTCGACAAGTAAGGCATCGGGGTGGAGTTTTCCTGGACATAAGATACGAGTGCGTAAGACGGGTGTGTCCGAGTCGGAGTCGCGCCAACATTACTTCCTCATTTCGGCAGGATCTAGAGGATGTCTCCCAAGGCTGGCAGTCAGTTTTCACCAAACTCAGCTTATTGACGTCTCTTGCCTCATTCCACATCTCTTGCCAACGTTGTTTGACAGTGTGCAGCAGCGGTGAGGCCAGCTCACTTACCGTCAGAGAAGTGGGTGTAATAGACGGTAAATCATGAGCGGATGTATATATGTATGTATATGCACATGTGTAAACACGATACCTTTAGAAGTTTTTGTTTTTTCGCCATGAAACTTGATATATATCATTCCCATTGCAAACGTTCAAACAATTGCGTTAATAAGCAAAATCGATCCATGTGGAGGGGGGACTCAAATTACTTATTTTCCCATACCAGCCGCAAATTTTGTTATACTTCAATAAACCCATTGCGGGCATCTAAAGGGAAAGATGAGGTGAAAAAATACACGAAATCACTGTATTAGGGGGTGTACTCCGGAATCAAATTATTAATTTGCCCATACGGGCCGTTATTTGTACTTTTATGATACGATACTTATTAGATAAATGCCCCAACAATGAGGAACATGTGTTTAGAAAAAAAAAATGGTTCATTAGGAGTTTCTGTATTATGTTAAAATTGGATTAAGCCATGGAAACCTAGGATCTTGGTTGTTATGGACACCATCTGGAGTGTTGCTCTATACTACTGAACAGCTCTATCCGGTATTCTGCATTGCTCTATAGATAAATGTGTACATTTTTATTATGCATTATAACCAATAAACAAAAATTTGAAGTTTTTTCATTTTATGCACATATGAGCTTGTGAGTATATTTGTATAGAAAATGTTTTGTTTTGTAATTTATTTATTTGTGTAATAATTCAATTTTCTCTCCATATTTTTTCTAGGGAAGATGGTTCTTTCACATTTTCTAATGTTCCTCCAGGATCTTATATATTAGAAGTCACCAATCCTCATTATGCCTATGAGCCAGTTCGAGTTGAAATTAACTCTAAAGGAAAAATTCGAGCAAGAAAAGTCAATTATATCCAAACATCACAAGTTATTCAAATTCCATATCCTTTAAAAATGAAACCTATTGCATTAACTCGATTTTTTCAACTAAGAGAACAGTGGAGAATAACAGACTTTCTTTTTAACCCCATGGTAAGTTTATTAGTCTATATTTGCATATACAAATTGTAGAAAGAAAAATGTTAAAAGTTTGTTTGTTTTTGTTTGAAGGTCTTGATGATGGTTCTGCCTCTCCTCCTTGTTATGGTCTTACCTAGAATGATGAATGACCCAGAAGCAAGAAAGGTTTGTGTTAAATCAGCTGTCTTTAATCGTTTTGTGATTTTGGGGGGATCATTAAAAGTTACATGCTGGAAATTGTAAAAATGTTCCAATTTTCAATAAAAATGTTCCATGTTTCAATTTTTCACTTATATATTTTCTGAAAATATTAAATAAATAAAAAATAAATCCCATAAGCGGCCACAAGGGTGCAGATTCTGTAGAGGTATCTGACACTAGGGAGATAGTGGGATCATTCTATGCTCCTGCCACCTGATTTTCCCTTTTGCAGATACCCATTAATACATGGCTGGGTGGGCATTCGGTCCCCAAATCCAATTCACGAAAGAATAAAATAGAAGAGAAAATATTTAGTGTGCTCGAGTTTTAATCTCAGGCTCGCCAGCATATTAGCCAAGTACTCTTCCACTGAGCACAGATCATCACAAAAAAAAAGAAACACCACCAGTAGAAGTGCTCTGTCATCATACAGCAACTTTAGTCATTGTTCAAAGATAATAAACTGATTTGCTAGAGGTTTTCGGTCTTCTCGTCCCAATAAGTTTTCTTAATTTTTGAAAATTTTGATTTTTCTGAAATTTATTTTGTTTGCAAACTTATTTTTGAATACAGTAGTACAATTAAAAATTAGTTTTTTATAAAACAGGAATGAATTATTTTCTACAAGGCAATTTTTGTTTATTTTTACACTTTTTTTCAGGAAATGGAGCAGTTTAGTAATTTAACAAAATACGACATGCCTGAAATGTCAGAAGTGATTACTTCTTTCTTTGGAGGAGGAAATGAACAAAAAACTCGATCTATAAAGCAGTCAAAAAAGAGCAAGAAAGAAAATTAAATTAATAACTCTGAATACACAAAATCATTCTTTATGTGATAATTAATTATTATATGAAATTGTATCCTTTTTTCAAAGAATATAATTACTACATTTTTTAACCATTTCTGGTTTTAGTTAAATTTGTTTCATTGGAAGTGTTCTTGATAATTTTAATGTTTCTTTTAGATAGAAGTTGCAGGAAATTTTATTTGTATGCTTGTATTTGAAATATTATTTCTTTATAAGTTACAAAATTTAGAACATGACTTTGTTTCATTTGAGAAAATTGTGTACCTTTTTTTTATTGAGATAGTACTTTATCTTTGGAACAGATTATTTGGTTATAGATGCACTTTTGTGCTCGGTGCAATTGAATTATTATAATAATTCAACATTTTAAATCAGGAGATAATATTTCCTTGGTCTGTGGTTATTCTAGTCCATGTATTTTCTGTTATTTGGCTTTTGTCCATGCTATGAGATCTTCCTCAGTTTGTATTGGGTTTTGTCTGTTAAGAACCTAGGGCAGAAGTCTGTACAGCTTTGGTAGAAATAATCTAAGAACTGAGAAAGACCTCTTTGATAAACTGGAAGCAAAATTTTTAGAGTAAAAAAAAATAGTGACATATGAAAACAATATGCATATCTTAATTTTATTTAGCTACCCTGTATTAAGTCAGTATTGTCAAAAAAACAAAATCACATTGTACAAACTAGATGGTGAATTTGGAAATTATTAAATTTGAGAAGATCTTGTACAAATACATCTAATAAGTGTGTATTTACTGTACTGGAGTCATAGTTTCATTTTAAGCCTGTATTAATTGCACTTTTAGTTTCATTCTATGAATGGCCAGATGATATACCGATAGCAAAGACCAGTAAGGCCTATTAACTACCCATTTACATGTGAACTTGTTCTTATTTCGGGCTAAAAAGGATAATTTCTTTCTCACTCTTTTCTGAATTGTTTCCATTGTGTTGTATTTATCATTGATTTGATTACTTTAATTCCCTTTAAGAGAAATAAAGTAATCAATCTGCATTAGAAAATTTGATTACATTTCTGTATTCCATTTCAAATTTTTACAGTTAATAATTAACTGTATTCCATTTGTTATTTAAATATGTAAATAAATACAGTTTTTTTTATTTGGTGTTTATAATTATTTGAATCCATTATAATTATTCATAAGGTATTCTTAGAATGCAGCTAATACATTATATTGCTTTTGTTTTACTAGTCAGTCAATTCATTTTCATAATCAAATAAAAGCTAGACTATCTGAAGATGCTACATGTGCTTGTTTATTGGCATTATTTTTTGTTGTTAAATGAGTATTTGGTGAAATGCATTTCACAGCCCAACGATAATGGGTGTTTCCTCCGGACTCAAATTCTAACTATTTTTTTTTTCTTTCTAAAAAAAAAAAAAAAAAAAAAAAAATAGTATTTATTATGCACAACAAATGAAAATGATGTAATGTAATAAGCAAAATTGGTTCATTCGAATTGGAGCTTTGCTCCAAACCAAATTATCTCTAAAGGTTAAAACTTTTTTTATCCTGCTATAAAACTCAATATAACACCTAAAAGTAATGATAGAAGTATATAATGAAAATATGTTCATTTAGGCCATTCGGAGTGGGGGCTTTATCCCAGACTCAAATTATTAATATGTATCTGACAATAGAATTGTGTTGTGAATAATATTAAGTAAGTTATATTTTTTCATATGTTTAATCAAATAATGCAAAATGTTAATAACAGGGTTGGATAAATTTTATTCTTTGGTGGAACACAAGGAACTCTTGAAACGTTCTGGCAGAAATTCAATCCCTAAATGACATGGCCAAGTTACTAATTACGGTCCAGCACATGTCTAGAATCATGAAAACGTTGAAATTTATATATATAATATGCAGAAGGTTTAACCACGTCAATTTTTTATTTAATTTAAACTTCTTCTGAATTATGGATTTTAATTGTTTGGGTTTTATTGATTCTACAGAGCTGATTAAGCCGTATGTAGTAGTCATCAAATCATGACGTGGCCATTGTAGGAGAAGGTTTGCCGTGGTACTTTTAGGCTGTAACATTAGTGTAGAGTATTTTAGCACCTGAAGAGACACATTAAATGGCACTTTTTTTTTTTTTTTTTTACGGCGCATCTACATCTAGGTCATTAGCGCCGACATCCAGGGTGCAGCGAGGAATTTTACCAGCGAGCCGTGGGGTAATAAAATTCCTGCCGGAGGTTGGGAATCGAACCCACCATCTCCCGCTTATGAATCCAAGGCGCTAGCCATTAGACCACGGGAGACCCCCATTAAATGGTACTAACCATGTAGAGCTTAATTAAATAAAGAAATGAGGTGGTTAATTCTATTTTTTATTGACCTTGTGCCTGTCATTTACATGATTTGAGAAATTTGAGTCACTTTAACGTATTGATATAGAAATTCAGATAACTATAAGATAAGAACTTCAGCTTCAGAGACTGTAGAGAATGCTGCATAAATCGATGGATTTAAAAAAAAAAAGTAAACATATTAACAAATTACAAGATTTTATTTACATTATATTGCAAACAAAAATCATTTCAACATTACATACACAAAATATTTACAAAATAAGTAATTCATTATTAGCTAAGTTTGATATGGACTAATGTTTTTCAGAATACCTCTCGGAGATTCTTTTTTCAACATTGATTTTGGGGGTTCTTTAGTAAATTTTAAAGATTTTTTTAAATATATAGTTTAAGGCGTTTAGTTTGGAGCAAGAGGGACGATTCCAAAAAAGGCGCAAGACTTCCTGCAAAATCTAGGCTTGGACACCAACAAGCTAACTATCCTCGAGGAATCAATTTTGATAGATTCCCTCGGGATATAACACCAGCTAACCAGCTGCTTATCAATCTTTTGACATTAATTTTTTTTTTTAACTAAAAAAAATTTATTTTTTCCAAATTAATACAAAAAACCTTTTTAACCAAGTGAATTTTCAAATGATTGATAAATATGCTGTGATTGATAAATATAGCACACAGCAAAAAATTTGAAGTTCTTTTCAATGTTAGCCTCAATAGTGGACTACATTCAACACACACAGTTGGCACTATCTGAAATAGTTTCATTATTTTGTACAGCTTAAGATACATTTACTAGGCACGAGCATACAAAGAATATTGTAATACAATGACTATAAAATCCACGTCTATTATCATTTAGATAAAAACGTTTTCTTTTTCCTTTTAAGGGATGTAACTGATATGAAGTCTTTGACACAGAAAGTTTCTAATGAATTATGTGATTCCCTTCAGAATATTTGAAGAGAAAAAAACATGAGCATTCTGCAATTTGAAATTTCAAATCCGAAAAAAAACAAAAAAAAAAAAGGTGGTAAAACTGAATAATAACTTTATGTTAACGTGGCAGTATTCTACCTTTTTTAACAAGGACTTTTGTTCTCTTTTTTTTCCTTTCCTGCTTTTTCTTGTTAATGTTATCTTGTCTTTTCTTTTGAGCTTCTTCTTTTTTATGTTTAAGAGCATTTTCTCTTTCCTCCCACTTTTTCTTACTTTGTGCTTTTCTTTGTTTGATTTTAGATATTGATTTTTTCAATAGTTCAACATCATCCTTTACTTTGACTCCTTCAGCTTTTTGAATAGCAGCATCCCAGGTCTTCTTTGCTTTAATTTCTTGAAGTTTTTCTTTTTTTCCTTTCTTTTCCAGCTCTTGAAGTTTTTTATTCTTCTTTTCAACTTTTTGTAACAATCGCTTTGGGTCACTGACATGATTTTTCTGCTTGAGATCTGAATTTGAAACAATAATTTTGCTGAATTGCAAGATACTATCTGTCTCTTTATTAGGTTTTTGTTCATGTTCATTCACTTCTATGGCCTCTGAATTCGAATCTTGTTTTTCATTTTTGGCCTGTTTCCGGGCTACATTTTTCAATTGTTTCCGTTCTTCTAATTTCTGTTTCTTTTTAAGTCTATTTTTTAAACCCTTCTTCAATAACTTTTCTTTGTAGGACTTCTTGCCTGAAAAGCAAATTGAACCATATAAATTAGTTATATGTTTAGAATATAATTACAGGAATAAAAGACATTCAAAATTATTTTTATGCATTAATGCAAAACAACAAATAAAATACATAATAATTTTTGAATAATTAAGTTAATGTGAAATCAATTTATGAAATTTCTTCTTCTGTTAGTTAAAAAAATCGATTACAAATGAAATATGCAGAAAGATGGAGAGACCTTTGGGTTGTCTCATCATAAGGTCGACGTCACAAGTGGGTTCCATGAAGAAGTGTGTATATCCACAAACAATTTTATAACAGAAACAAATAATTGTCTGAATGATTAGTATTTAAATAAAAGAAAAATCAAGTTTATAAATCAATTATTTCAATACCATGTAATCAATAACTAACTGTTTATAAATTAAATAGAAACCTCGTAACGTTTCAATCCTCTTGTGTAGTTCTTCAATAGTCTTAGCTCGACTAGCTTTGCCAAAAGACATCACTGGTGCACCTTGAAAAGAAAAAGTAAAAAAAAATTAAAACCTAAAAAAGGTTTGAATCATAGGAATTGTGCCATCTTAGTATGTTTCCATATCATGTTTATCCTTAGTGTCATTTAAAAAGTTTGTAATAGAAATTTGATATTTTGTTTTCTGTTTTTTTTTTTTGCTATTTTCGTTGGCACCTTACTTTGCTATCTCATTAAACATATTTAAATGCCTCCTTGACTGAAATGTCCAAGAAAAGGGAGATTTTTCGCATTAAAATAGTACAAGACACAAATGAGATGCAGTAGGCATGAATTACCAATTCCCTCTGCTTCTTGATATAAATTGGCTCTGTCAAAGCACCAAATAAATACTCTTCTTCCTCATTTTTGCTGCTTTGTGATATTGGCAAACTCATATCAAAACCGATAAAAGTATTGACAAATAATAACAAGAATAAACTTATAAACATGTTCAACGGAATATAACGTACGCTTCTGAAATTTTAAGCAGTTTTCTCCATCTAGGATTGTCCAGCCGAAATATTCTTTGTAGGAGATTTTTTTTTTTAAATTAAATACTTACCATAATATCTCAACTGTTTATGGCACAGATAATACTCAAAGCTAAGCATATTTTACTTATCTTTGAGAAGCACAAGGAATGGAGATGTTTGTTAACGTCTTAACTCCTACAAAATGTGCCCTAAATCTTTATATTTGCCATTGAAAAAATAGTGAATTTATGCTCTAAATCTCTGAAAACTAAAGTTACCCAGTAAGGGGAAAATGTCAGTGTGAAATATTCCCCTATGGGAATGAGTGTGAAGAAGAAAGAGTAACAAGTACAAGTAAATGATTAGATATAAAAGGAATAACTCAGGCCCTAAGGATGAGATTAGATTTCTTATGACTCACACTCAGTACGAGGTGCTCCTTGGCCATTGACCTTTTGTGTGAGTAGTAAAATGGTCAAATCTTACCTAAAATTCATGGTGAACTTCAGATACTGTCTGAATTCCGCCAACCTCAACATTGAGGCTTCCAAAATGTAGGAACTGTATTTTTTCCAATGGAGAATTTTCTGTTTTGTCTATAGTTCACCAAAATGTCACTTGGCTCTGCTACTATTGCCCGTTTAGCGAAAGCTACTGATAACGCAACAAATCCCATTGGGCCCATAGGTGTTGCTTCCAAACCCAGTCCTCCCAGATTGTCTGCTTTCTCATTGTCTAGGATGCCCCAAAGTCTCAATAACCAGTAAATTACAACTTTATTATTTTGGCTAGTCCATTTAGCCTCACCTGGGACTCTCGGAGGATTCTTAAATTCATTTCATGGCTTTTTAGTCCTTTATAGGCTGCCTGGCTGTCAGTCAGGATATGAATTCTCTTCCGACAATCTCCTTCCCCACTTAATTTGTGGGCCAAAACTAAAATGACATAAATCACTGCCTCAAGTACTGGGAGAGGTTTTCCTAGAGAGAATTGTAACCTTATAACATTCTTTGTCTTACTCTACACCCCTTAACACATTAACCCAGCCAGTGGCTTAAGAACAACCTCCTTGCTAGATCAGATGCCCTGTACATTTAACCTACACCTCTTCACAATATTTGTCATTTTGATTTGCACGTTCGATGGCATGCTTAGCTCTGGGATCTCCTTTACGAACATAAAATTCTGAGTGTACTGTTTTCCTTTTAGGGTTGTTGACTTGTTTTACCATCCTATAAGCTGATTTCATTGCCTCCAATTCAATGAATATGGAAGTGGATCTCATTGCTCCCTTGATTAATAGATCTCCTGTCTGAACTTGGTGTAATTTGTCTTAATGGCCACATTATGCCACCAGAACACTCACAAGGCGATCACCAAAACCTGTAAATACTTTTGTTGGGAGTCCTTGGAATGAAAAAAGTCTAGGGTGACTGCAAAATAATCCGTTAATTTTAATAATCAAAAATACTGTTTTAATCTAAAACTTCATAATACTTTCAAATTTTTGTCTAAACCATTTATAAATACCACAGTAAGTAAGGCCTACTATTATACCTGAGATAAGAAAATATTAAGTTAAGATGAAGTGCTTACCTCCATCATTCTCCTGGTCATCCTCTTCCTCCTCCTCATCTTCACTTAAGCTTTTCCCTTGAATAAAATAATTATTTATAATATATAAACGGTGCATATAATAAAAATACACTTTCATGCTAAATAAATACCACTAGATAACTGCATAGGTAAAAACTTCCTAATGTAGTCAAATAAATCATTGGAAGAATTCAATACTGTGTTAATATCATTCTCTGTCAAATCCCGCAATTTAAAAGAAGAATTACTAAAAGCCTGCTCGAAAGCATTCGACATTTTGAAACTGCTTAAGGCCCCCACATGAGCAATTAGACTCGGTTTGTTTGAAATATACACATATCACGTGGGTAACTTTAAAACCTTTTTTGGGTAGGTAACTATCACTGTTTACAGTTTTTGACAGTGTTGTTCCCTGCATTTCAAATCTTTTTGCATAAGGAAATAAGTTTGTTCTTTCTTTTAAACTGCTACAACATAATAATTTTACATTTTGAATGTGTGATATAAATTTGTTGATGTAATTTATCTAAAAATTAGAAATTTCTATTAATATTTTTGGGTAGGCTTATTGTCGTCAGGTTATAATTAAGCTATTGTCGGGAAAGCTGCTACTTTTTCTCTCAGATTTTTTTTAGTTAATATGATTTTTCTTATACCGTTTTTGATTTAATCGTGAAATAATTCGTACTCGAAGCGAAGTTTTTGCCTTTTATTATATTCCCACTACATTATTTTACTCGAACAAGTAGGTGAGTCACTATCCTTTTATGATGTATTACTACTGCATCCAGTTTGCCTGCTGAGTTAAAAGAATTCAAATAATGATATCAAATTTCTGTAAAACATAACTCTTCTTTATTAATTTTGATAAAACATTACATTACATTATAACACATTTAGACTATTTTCTTGTTGTAAATATGAATTAATTTATTTTTTTTTTGTTTTTATTAGAAGAAAGATAAAATTAATTGCTTCCTTTTATTTGCACTGGATGTTAGAGTCTATCCTTATTGATTATAATGTTTTCTTTTAAAGGGTACAAAAGAACCATTATTTTAACCCTTCTCTCTCTCCTTTTTTGATAAACTCTTACAATTGGAAATTTTATTGCTTGGAATTATTGATTCTAATGTTTCCTGTTCTGTTGAAGCAAAACCATAAATATAAAAACCAAACACTCATGCATTTTGCTTGTCTTTAAAGTCTTGATTTTTATTGTATTGTGTTATAATGTGAACATTTACTAATTTCTGCCCTCATTGTTTTTAGAGGATTCTACTATTAGGATCCAAATCATGTTATGTATACGGCATGTACAAATTTACAATTAGGTCCCCTTGGAAGAGACTTTATACATTGGAATATCATGTAATTCCACTGTATAAAAGTTGTATGCTTTTAGAATATGATTATTTTTAATGTTATTTGTGATTGATATTTTGATTATTGTTTCCATTTTCTAGGTAGGGCCGTATCTGTTTCTTTTCAACTTAAATACATTTTTTTGGGGCCTTCAAACTCATTCAAATTATCCTGATTGTAAAAATATTGGTTTTAATTTCATGAAGACTATTTGATTAATTTTCATGACATCCAGCCAAGGAGCTTATTGAGTATTCTTTTCACTGCTTGCACCCAAACATTTATTGCAGTCTTCTATATGTGGCACATTCTCAAGCAAATAATAATTATAATTCTTACTATTATAGGAGGAGTCATATTCAGTCGTAAATATAACAAATTGTAAGACTTCACTTCATTGACAAACAAAGAATTGTTATTTTTTTTGTCTCATAATTTACATATTAAAAAATAACGTATAAAATTATTTATCATTCTTAATAAATGGTAAATCAGTAATTTGTTAACATCCCCAGAATGATTTAAATAAATAGTTAAACATAAAAAGAAAGGCTCTGCTTAGCTGTTTCTGTTTCCTCATTAAAAGTTTAGTTTTCTTAACCGTAATATAACTAAACTTGCCCTTAGGAGAACGGGATGTTTCTGTGACACACCCTCATGTTTTGTCTCATTTTTTTTGTTTCAAAATGGTTTCTTATTTTATTATTAATTAACTAAATTCTTCTATGTTTTTCCAATAATATTTAATAGGGAAAAAGATTAACAGTTTTGCTTGCTTCTTGCTATTTTTTTTATTAATAGCTGACTTATTTATTAAATTTTGTTTTGATTTTAACAATTTTTAATTGACAATAGAGATTTGTGGGAAGGGTCTATAGGTCAACACCCTTTTTTTAGCTAGATAGGGTTGTTACCTTACCTTTTTAGTTAGGGCTGTTCCTCTTACCCTCCATAGGGAGGAAACAAGCTTATGAGGTTGATCTCATGATGCAATCCGGAAGTGCCGACTAGAAAATATCATGTTTCAGAACCCAAAGATCCGAAAATTACAGTGGTTCAAATTTGTATATATATTTGCTCTCTCAGGGTCAAAAATGGTCCAATTTTTTATGAAAGTTGGTACAAAAATCTTTTGTCTAATTTAAAAGATTAAGTTCGTTAAACAGCAGAAGCCGTTCACTGGAACATGGTTTCTGAAGCAAAATCTGCGCCAAAAAATTGTAGCGCTTGTGTTAATATGCTTGCAGGTATTTGTTTTATAGGTTCTTTAACATAGGAAAACGAATGAAGGCATTTTTAATGCGATCTCTGTAACCGTTTACAAGAAGATTTTACAAAACTACTTCTTCCAACTAATTTCTTGTTTGGGTATTCAGAAACGATTCAGTTGAAGCTTGTTCCAGGCGTTCATCTAATCTAAAATATTTAAATTTTGCTTGCATTTAGAGTTAAGTAAGTATTAAAATATATGTGTGTGTGTGTGTGTGTGTGTGTGTGTGTGTGTGTGTGTGCGCGTGTGCGTGTGCGCGCGTGCGTGCGTGTGTGTGTTATTAATGGACATGAATAGTTTTCGGATCTTAGTATATTTTCTAAAATTTCTCATCCACAAAAACAGTTCAGATGTAATTTTCGAAGGGGCAATGTAAATTCGGGAAATAAATTCTTAAAACTTCAAAATTGTTAGTTTTGTTTCTTTTCAACGGGTTTTTGTCTCTCTATACCTAACATTTTCATTGGTTATTTTTTAAAATTACATTTAATAGAAAAATTAGAATTTTAGTAAAATAAGGTTAGAAAACGATAAACTTACTGGTAATATTGGTTTCTATTGAGAAGGTGGGATCAACTTAGGATACTGTCAGTTTCCTGTTATGGTACCTTAAAGCTTCCTTCTCTTTGAAATTTTATTTTAAATTTTTCAAAAAGGATCAAAACCTACCAATAACTGCTTCTATTCCTTTAGTAATAGAGCTAGGGATATGAACGCAACCGTGATAAGAAGACGCAGTTCCTGCGAGTTGGACTTTTTTCTAAAGTAAACCCATCACACCCAAGTGGAAATCAAACTCGCAATTCTCAGCATGTAGTGTTCACACCTTAACATTCATTTTTGGTATTTAGTATATAGGATTGACAAATATTTGATTTTCCTAAAATACCTTCATGAGTCCAATCTCAATAGTTACCCCTATAGCTATTCCTTTGAATATACTAAAAAGTAATAGGCTCTTTCACAGTTCTTTCCTTTACTGGCATTGCACGTACCCCATCGCTCAATTCATGTTTGTCAGCATTTCCGGTGGGCTTCTTTTGGAAGGGCCTTCAGCTCCATATCAGAATGGGTTTCAACATATTTTTCTTTATGGGCAGTTTTTTGGAAGAGCCAAGAGTCACATGATGCAAAATCTGGCGACTAAGGTGGGTATGGACATAAAATACATTTTTAATGAAACGTTGACCGTTGGTGATGGGAAGGTAGAATTTTCAGGGTTCGGTTGTGGTATCTTAATAAAACTACAATTTTTATAAGAAAATGAGTTTTATTTTTTTCCGTTTCGGCTTGAAATTCAAGCCTTCATCAGGGCTGTAAAACAAGGAGGACAGAGTTAATACTAATTTATACACAAAGGAAATGATGGATTTAAGCAGGATACATGGAAAATGTTGGAATAGATTGAGGAGATGACTTCTTTATCAATGTTGTCATTAACTGGGTTATTTTCTAGTTGGTTAAATATAGATTCAGAAAGGAGGCATTGAACCAACATTGAAAAACGCCTCCTCGTTGAATCTATGATTATGCACCTAGAATTTATCATCTCACTTTTATGACACCTCTCTCCAGGCCCCTGTCCTTTTCTGCCATCCTTAACTTAATGGGTGATCAATCCTTTTTTTTTGTAATTTCCTTTGTATATAAATTAGTATTAACTCTGTCCTTGTTTTACAGCCCAATGAAGGCTTGAATTTCAACTCATTTCCTTATGAAAAATGTAGTTTTATTAAGATACCACAATCGAACCCTGACCAATTCTGCCTTCCGAATGCATTTTCCGGACAAAACCTCTCAAATGAAAAGGTAGGTGAGATATCACGATGAAGAAGGAAGCCATTATCCCTTTTTTCATGTTTCTGTCTTCATACAGGGTATCACTAAAAAAAATTAAGAGTTTACTGGTTTACAGGTACTGCCACCCTTAACTTAATGGGTGATCAACTTTCAACTTTCATCTCCAGTTACAATTTTGGCCATGAAGTCTGGATCTGCATGAAGGTGATCCTTCAAATCAACAAAACTGTAGCAATTTCCTGTTTTTCTACCCTCAGCAGTCAGGGAACAAATTTTTCACTAATTTGTCTCTTATCCAAATTATTGCTTTAAAAGATTTACACAAGATATTAAGTTCTTCAGTAAGGTCTAGAATTGTAATTTGCCTGAGTGTGCATACAATTTTTTTTTGTTTTTTTTCATTTTTTGTCTCTTTCGAGGCTAAGGATTGTCCACTGCTTGTCTTCTACATAATCATTACTTCTTTCATTTTGCTCAAACCTCTTGTATACAGGCTTGAGAGTTTTTACTTTATTGCCATACCCTAATTTTAAAATGTCACTAACTTTTTACATCCTTTTGTAACTTAAAAGAAAAATAAATTTTTTACTCGTAGACTTACACAATCTAAGTCATCACAAACATTATTGTCTTCGACTTTTGACTGCGTCATCATCTTCTTTACCAATGTTTTGCTAGTCATGCTGCTATGCCTCAGCGCTTCCTCAGAGTTAAAGCAGGAAAAACGCGATCGAAATCTGAAGACCATAATGTTTGTGAAAATTAATGTTAATTCTACGTTCAAAATCCATTGTGCGTTATAGAGATTATAAATTAAATCTTTATTTAGTTGGCGTCTGACCAGTCAGAACTTATTGATGAAACTTGAAACTGCCAGTCTCAATGGATCATGATATGGCCAAATTACATCGAATGGATGTAGGGTCAGCAGTTGCTGCTATATAGATTCATTTGGCGTTTTTTGTTTTTTTTTTTTGCACTAATATATATAGAGTTTAATGAGTGTAGGTTTTGTTCCCAGTAGTTAGAATCAGTAAAGATTTGAAAATCTTTTTAAAAAATGTCTACAAGAGTGTAACCTCAAAAGTTACATTCCCTCGGAATGTGCTAAAACGAACAGTTCAATTTGCTGGAACTGTGACATGTTTGGATGTTTCTGTAACTATCTGCTTTTACAAAAAATAATAAGAAATAACACACTAATATTTTAACAATTCTCACTTGGACCATTGACTTAATCTTACATTGGTACTTTGTTTGAATACATATTCAATTATAACTATTGGCTCAAAACCATTCAAATAATTTCATTTTAAATTTATTTTAATTAAAAAGATTTTTTCACAGTTTTCTTTTAAACCATAGACAAATATATGGTATAATAAAATCAGCTTGATTTCATGATTATATCAATACAGAATAATCTCAGGGTTATTTAAATTTGATATGATCTTGCTTGAGCAATGTAAAGTGGATTGCTCATCATTTTGAGATAAAAAATTCTTGTATTAAGGCATTCCATTGAATATTTTTATGCTGAGTATGCAACAACCAAATGTAATAGGACAGTAAATTTTATTTATAACCATCTAATTGTTGTTTAAAACACCCAAAAAAATTTTCTTTCAAACAGTGAAATATTGGAATTTTTTATTTAATTTAAATTTTAACGTCCATTATTATTAACTACAAACTTTGGGATGGGTTGTCTATAGGTTACCACCCTTTTCTAGCCAGGATAGGGCTGATGCCTTTTTTCATTTCTAAAGAAAAGCCACCACCCCATAGTGGGAATCGAACCCACGACCTTTGGCACAGAGTGTATCTCCATATATTGGAAATTTCTTTATTTTGATTTTGGGTTATGGCAATTCATCAACTGAAAATTTATATATACATATATCATAATTTTGAATCTTTAAGATTAGTGAAAAATACTATTAGTGTTAATGTTTATTGTCTGAAGATAGGGAAGAGTGTTCCTAACTATTATAAATACTAAGAACTCAAGGAATAGGAAGAGAAAGCTTCAGATTTTTGGAAAAATCTATATTTTGAACATTTCGGCATGCTCCTTGGTAGCCTTCTTCCACTTAAAAATAAAAATACAAAATTATAGAAGAGAAGAATCAAAACAATATACAAAATTTTAAATCATGAAAATAGGTTATAAAACATTTTTTTTATGTGTATATTTAATTGCAAAAGTTAATTTTTTAACCATTAAAACAATATTTTTATTCAGAACTTAGTTAAGAGTAAGAAAAATAATTTCGTCTAGAGCCTCACAGAGAACTCAAAGAAAAATGGCAAAGATCCACATACGCAGAGCCTATCCATCCCTGTATCTTTGCCATTTTTACTTGGGTTCTCTGTTCATAGAGCAGTCCTAACTTATTCAATACCGAATCTTTGTGACACCCTGGGTATTCATTTCTTCCACAATCCATTTGAAAAAAATGTTGATGATACTGTTACAACCAAACAGCCTATATTGCCTAGGAATATAGGCAATTTGTGAGGAAACTAATTGCTATTTTAAATGACATTTGATGAATATACCCTTCGTCAAAGAGAATTAAAAGGTATACAGAAATTATGTCCAACAGTTATATTTTTTGGTGTATTTTTATTAATTAGAGGGTTAAAACTCATAAATATAAAGTCGTGGGCTCAATTTCAACTGGGGTAATGGCGTCTTTTGAATAAGAAAAGATATCTGTTGTAATAAAGGGGCGATTAAGTAAAAAAAATAACTTGATAGAGTTAGCTAATTAAATTCACTGTAAATTAGTTTATTTCTCAATCAGTTTAGTCCAGTTTTCCTTCATTTAGATTCTTCTTCAACAGTTTTATGTAGTAAAGAAATTTTATTTCACAAAGTTATTGATTGATTAATTTGAGCTATTTATATTTATATTTTGAGCTATGTATATTATTTCTATGTTTTGTTTTTAGAAACATATAATTTATTTGATTACACAGAAATTGCATTATGTTTCAACTGCTATTGTTGATCTTGAATTGTGTGTGTGCTTGTATGTCCACCTATAAATAAATACACACACACACGCGACACACACACACATATATGATTGATTGGTGAAACGGCTTCTCTCTCCAGCGGTGTTCTTTCTCTCCTTTCTGCAATATTTCGTCGGGTTCATCTCCGACTTCTTCAGGCTGCTATGTGTCGTCCTCGGTCAATCAAGGGAACCACCATTCATTCTTTTGATAACCACCGAGGACGACACATAGCAGCCTGAAGAAGTCGGAGATGAACTTGACGACATATTGCAGAAAGGAGAGAAAGAACACCGCTGGAGAGAGAAGCCGTCTCACCAATCAATCATTTCAACCCCAGCGAAGTAACTTAAAACAAAACACACACACACACATATATATATAGACATATATATTTATATATACACATATGTGGGTGCTTATTATTTTTTTTTTTTTTTCAGCCCATTTTTATAGACAATGGCTATTTCACCTGAAGTCCGATTGAAAAGATACTTGTACTATACAAATGAAGCCAATATCTATTATCCAGGATGTCGATTTTTTCACAAGCGATATGCCAGAGAAAATATCCCTTCCCTTGATGAATTATTAGCAGAAAACAAAGAAGATTATGTTTTCGATCTTATCCAAACTGTAAGTATTTTATTTATCTCGACATTAACCAAATTTATACAAAGAAAAGCAAGGCTCATTTTCCTTATCTAGAAGACGGCAGTGTTAAATGATGAAAAAATTGACAAGAAAATATTTAGCTCAACAATATTTGAACAATGAAGTTCGGTAGTATTATTTCGCTAGGTTTTAAGAATTTGTTGTTAATCAGTCAAAATGAGTTAGGGCTTGGAAAATGTTGTACAGCTTCTCCTTTGTCGAGCCTCTATCCAGAGGTCTTGTAGAGAATCCACTTTTCAACACAAGTGTCTATTCTGTCGAGAAAAGGTTTGTTTCTGCTTTGGCTAAGAAGTGCAGTGGTAACTGCATAACAGTGTTGTTTCTTTTGGCATAGAGCTAAGGTAAAGTCAGTGTTTCCAACGAGATGGTATCTGTGTGTTAGACGTGTGTATCCAATACTTACACCGGATACCACAATGTCATGACGTCTTTTCATATTGCTGTTAGGAGAATTGATCACAACTGAGCTCTTGACTTATTAATAAATAGATTCTTACTGTTAAACTCCTTTTGCCATTTCTTCTTAACTAAGAGGTTAATGTGCCTCTTCACGTCCTTGATTAGAATTGGGGGGTAGGCAGGTTCAACTGCCTCTGCAGCTGCCTGCCTCGCCAATTCATCTGTGTTCTCATTACCCTCGATACCTTTGTGCCCTCTAGTACCCCAAAAACCGACATGGTAGCTATTACATTGAGGAATTCTTGCAGATGTGTATCCTTCGTAAACCTGTTTTGGTGTGCAAGAAGGGAGCTGTGTGAGTCCATGCACACTACTATCCTAATGTCGAGAGTTCTGTAATAATCAAGAGCATTTGTATAGCCTGTAGTTCAGCACTGAAAATGTTTGTTTGTGTGTTCACAAGAACAGCAAGATTCCTCTCGCTATCGATGATGAAACCGCATCCAGTTCCTGTGTTTCTTTTTGAGCCATCTGTGAGAATTACAAAGTTTTCTTAGAAGTTTCCAATTCTTTTGTTGAACATAGCCTTGTGTATTGTTTTACTAAGTGATTATGTTACTTTTATGTCTTAGAACTTTGATGTGATATCCCGCTTTATTTAATGAAACATGTATTTGATATTATTTTAGATCCATGAACAACATACGTCTTGTTACCCTGATGCATTATTGTTTGTTTTGTCTGAAATGGCCCGGGAGAAGAAGTTTCGTTCCAGGGCTTTAAAACTGGCTGAAACTTTGTGCGAGAAAGTAGAGTCATTCATCATCTTCCTAAAATTTTCATTGGAAAATACTCCAAAAATTGGTATAAAGTATTTCATTGGTTTATTCAGTTAGGTATTGATCATAATTATTAGTTTATTTGTGAAATCTCTTTTATTTTAAGGGTTTGGAAGAACTTTCAGAAAATTTATTAGAAATTGGTATGTGAGTAAAGACTATCTCCGCCTTGCTGAAATAGTTGGTGAAATGAAAAAATATAGAGGTTGGAGGCATTGTGACCTAATGAAGTTGGCTCATGTTAAATGCGATGACCCAGGTTTGTAAATTTATGTTGATAGCAGTAGTCTATTTTTTTTTATACTTATTCACATTGTTCTACAAGTTTTCATTCTGTAATCTTCCTATTATTATTATTTTCCTCTAGCTTTAGTGCATTTTGGCATGGGATTGCATTAAGTCACGTTAGCCAGTCATCTTGGTTACAAACTACATCTCATTAAATTAAGGTTTGTTATCCCTGACCATTCCCATTCGGCCAAACAATGAAATTCTTGGACATCCTCTGGGCCTATTACCTACTGGACCAAATTCCATTGTCTTGACAGGGTTTCCATTCTGCAGACATGGGACCATAAACCATTTTAGCTCTCATTATTTATTATTTTTATTTTATTTTTTGATTGTACCTCTGCATCTAGGCCATTAGTGTCAGGCTATCTACAGGTTGTCACCCTTTCTAAACATCTGTGGTGGAGCAGGGAACTCTTTCAACAGGCTTATAGATGAAAGAATTCAACCAGCTGTTGGTGGGACTCGAACCCGCTTCTCCCACATGAGAATCCTTGGCATTAGCCACTAGAACATGGAGAGACCCTCATCCATTAACATAAACATCTGTCTTTATGACCTCGGGAAGGAGGTTCGTCATCACCTTGGGTGATGGAAATATAATCACTCTGTGTTCTTAAAATAAAATCCGAGAACATTTCCTCTATTTACTGAATAGAAAGTTCACAGGAACTCCGTCATCTTAGCGTGGTTTCGTTCTTATCCCTAGGGTCATTTGGAAAACTTGAAATAGAAACAGTTATTATTTTGGCTAAAACTTTCGTGAAAAATTTAAACACCTATTCTCATGAAATCTCAAAGAAAAGCAAGACTGTCTGTCGGCAAGGCAAAGAAAACAGTATTCTAAGCTGGAATTACTCCCTCCACCTAGCTCTATTTTACTGTTACATGCAATTAAAAAAACAGAAAAATTAAAAACTAAGTCCAACAGACTTTCATCACCCCAAATACGTGACAGATGACAGGTAGGTCCACTAACTATACCTGGAAATGTGTCCCCAATCTTCTCAACCTTAGCTCCAGGAAAATACTATTACCAAAACGTTTCTTACACTTAATATGAGTCATTAGTGTAATCAATTTAATTTTATTATTTCAGTCAGATTAATTTAATACAATATGCTATAAAAAAGTTCTTGTATTTTCAGCCAAAGCAGCTTGCTTTAAGTATGCCATCTGCGGTATGACTGAAATGCTGAAAGAGTATGGAACAAATGAAGAAGCCAAGAAGGTAGTTTCATACTTATCAACTGTAGAAATATACAGGAAAAAACAAGATGCTGGTGAGGTAGCAGCGTAAGTATACAACTATTTATAATCCATAGAAAGTAGTAATATTAGGACTAAATTATTATAAGATTGTGACCTTTTTTATTTATTTATTTATTTAAATTTTAACGTACATTTATTATTAACTACGAATTTTAGGACGGGTTATCTATAGGTTGCCACCCTTTTCTAGCCAGGATAGGGGTGATGCCTTTTCTTTTTTTCGAAAGAAAAGCCACCACCCCTAGTGGGAATCGAACCCACGACCTTTGGCACGGAGTGTTAAGTGCTCACGCCTTAACCCTCACGGCCATCGGGTCTCCTGACCTTTTTTTTAAATAATTTATTTTAAAAATGTCTGAAAGTCATAAATATATTTAAAACTCTTCAACTGCTGACTTGAAAAGCTGCTTAGATACATGTTCAGGGGCAACTTCTTTTTATATATGTTGTTTGAGCCTTAACCTAAGATCTTCCACGAATAAAATAAGTATGGTCATGGCCAATCAGCTGTTTAGAATTGAAAGTTTCATGATTAAATATAAATTTTCAGAGAAAGCTTCTGTCGTCAAATAAATATCAAATAAAAACATGACTGTCATCATTTGTACTATATATTCTCTATTTTATTGAAAATATATAATTTAAATATTTTAGCTCTTTTTTTTTGTTTTGTTTTTTAAAATATTTCTAATAATGTGAATATTCTTCATTTTATGAGTTTCTTTTCTTTATCAAGAATATTAAAATTTTCAAAATAAATGTCTGTCTATTTTTAATTGTCTGGTCCACCAAAGTGGTCTTCTTTATTAATAAAGGATATTAGTGAGAAGTTTAAGTGTTTTAAATATATGACCTTCTGCCATTTTTAAAATAAATTTTTGAGAACTTAAATTATTAATAAATAAAAAAACATTTGTTATGATGAAGTATGATGGAAGGTCGTAACATTATTATTAAGCAGGTTTTTATATTTTTCTTAAGAAGATATCCTCCTGTAGTTTTATGTTTTTTTATTTGCCAATGAATACGATGATGTATTTTGTATTTATTGAATTTTATTATGTAGATGACATTTACTGTTTTACTTAATAAAAAACGAATTGTGTTATCTTTTCAGGAAAATTGAATCGTACATGTTGGGTATTGAGCACGTTAATTTCCTAGTTCTTCAAGATAAAAAAGTAAGTTAATTTTATTTAACCTTACTCTATTGCTGCTTAGTATTATTAGTAAGTGTTACTTACTAGTATTAGTCATATTCATAGTGCCACTTACTAAGTGACAGTATGAATGAGCTTTAATGCATCCGCAATCATTGAAGTATAAGCCAAACTGAACAACTCATCAGTCTTAATCAGAAATTACAATTTAAAGTCAACTTTAAGAGGTACTTCCTTGTTTATTTTTTAAATGGTCCAAAAAAATTGTTCAAGTGACCGTGAAGCCATGATGTGGCTTTGTAGGTAATTGCTTTTGGGGGTATGGGGTAACCCCCCAAGGAAACAATTTTGTTTAATGCCATGCTTTTGTGTCTGCTTGTTAATCATGTCTTCTTCAGAGGCTGACAATCATTGAACTAAAGAGCCATATGAAGAGTGGCGGGGGGGGGGGGGGACCTTAATAAAGTGGTACTACACATAAAATGTCTCCATTGAACTGTACCAGAACAATGTCAATTGAATACATAAAAACAAAACTCCTTGCAAGTCTGTACTATCAAGAATTTCATTCATTATTTACTTTAAGTAGAAAGAAGTCAAATGAATTTTCTTTGAGTAACTATTAAGTAGACCACTTCAATTTCATTATTTTTTTTATCTAGGACTCCTTGCTTTTTTTAATGTTTAATTCACTTTTAGGTATGGCTTGCACTATTAAAACAAATGCCTGTTATACAAGTTCTAAATCATTTCCAGTATATTAGTAAACGAAAAATGTTCAGAAACGCTCGATGCTGGGACTTTATTTTTGTTGACACAGTTGTCGAATCTCTTACTAAACCATATGCCAATAGAAATGGAGTAACAGCCAATAGAGTCTTCATCGAATTGATGAACTACGAAAATGCTGGCAGGTTTGTCTTATTTATACTGCTATCAATACTCTAATCATACTAAGGAGGCTTTTATTAATGCACTTTATGAGTGGTATATTACTTAATATGTAAAATTCTGTTAAATTAATAAAATAGAAGGTACATTTTTTATTGTTTTCATTTAGCTGTAAGAAGTCTACTTATAGTTATAAAATAAGTCTGCATACATCTAAATATTTTGAGATGGTTTTCACTATAATTTTCCATCCTTTGTAGATAAATGCTCCCTGTGTTTTAAATGTTAGAAATTAATTACTTTTTTAAGTATTCAAAGGAATTCAAATCTTAATTTATTTTATAGTCTGTTTAGATAGATTGTCCATCAATTCCGCCATTTGCAAATTGCCTTTTCAATGGGCAACAAGCTACATGAAACTATAAAAAATGATTGTCTCCTTTAGTATCAGGGAAGACCTAAGGTAGTCAGGCAATGGAGATAGTGTTTAATGTTTATCAATATGTAGCCAAAGCAAAGATTCAAAACAATTTAATCTGTGAAAACTTCCCAGTGATAAGAATATATAAGAGAGAATTTTTTCTGTGGAGTTATCTCCATGTGAATATATGGTACTCCCTTTCCCCTTCGAACTACACAATCTATCTGAACAGTCTGTAATTAATTTTAAAAACTATTTAATTTTCATTGATTTACTTATTTTTAAATTTAGGGTGAAACTGGAGCTTGCCACAAAAATCCATCAAATGTCAAAGAAACCACCTATTTTAAACCCCGATTTGTCAAATGCACTCATTCAACTGATGGAAACATGTCTTGTGGTAAGTTTATTTAATTTAATGAAGTGTATTAATAAGGGGAAGCTTTTATTTCTACAAAACAATTTGTTAATTTTACTTTTATTTATTAATATAGGTTTGTCTGGAAAGTTTGTTGAGAATTTTAAGGAAAAAAAGATTTGTTAAAAGTTTAAAATTGATTTATACAAATTCAATATAATTACCAATGTTAGTGACTACTCTTTCTCAACAGCTTGGAAGGTCCTACTGAAAGAGACATGGTAATAATAATTTGGACAAAGTTTAGATGGGTTGTGTATGTTTCAGAGGTGAAGAATGAATTGTCGAAAAAAATATTTTGTTTCCCTGCTATCCTGACCTAAGAGGATTATTGTTATTAAAATTCATATATATATATATATATATATATATATATATATATATATATATATATATATATATATATATATATATATTGGTTGCTGGGTGCAAGTCACGTTTGTCTTTTATGTAGAAATTTTTTGTTCTATTTTAATTGGCTTGTGCTTTTTCTTTAAATTCTACCCTACGTTATTTAACATAAAAAACAAATTAAATGGTCTATAATAATAGTCCGTCGGCCTGTGTACATTTTATGCAACGATTTTTAAGATTCTTTATTTTTTCACTATTGATTGTACAAGTCTTAACTAGAACAGTGCCGCTTGTCAGCTGGCTAGGTAGCGGTGGGTTTGGCTGCGGGGGCGTTGCAAACATAGGAAAAATATGGATATGTGAAACGATTTTAAGATTCATGAAATTTCTTGGAGAGACACCTTATATTATACAATAATCATTGGCACTTGTCAGCTGGCCGGCCAGCGGTGGACTGCTTGTCAGCTGGGGGTCTAAACTTGGCAAAAACACGAAATTCTGAAATGATTTTAAGATTGCTGAAATTTTGGTGGTTACTAGTATTTGTAGTGAGATTAACGAAAGACATTGTCAGCTGCTCATATCTTGGTGGAAAACTTGTCAGCTGGGGGGGTATAAGCGCTGAGCACATGGCGCTCGCTCCGCTTTATACCGCCAGCTGACAACTTTTCCACCCACATATAAGCAGCTGACAATTTGTTTCGTCAATCTTATTACGAATACTACCTACTAACAAAATTTCAGGAATCTTAATATAGTTTTTGACTATTTAATAGCTTATATTGATTACAACTTCTGAATATATTGATTGTAAATGAATATTTTTATTATCAACGTTAAAATATATTATGTATTTGCATTAAGGTAAGATGAAAAAATATGTCAATTATTTGTATAAAATACTGTATTGGTAATAAAAAAGTATTATACAATTAATCATAATAATAATAATAGTATACTAAAGACACTTAATAATATAATAATAAAAAGAAAGTCAATCGTTTTCTGATTCTGACTCTGCACCTTCAGAATCATCAACCCCCCCCCCCCCCCCCCCCCGCAGTAATTGTGCGGTCATCCTCTTCTTGGTGTCTTTGAGCTGAAAATACTAATTATTGTTATTGATGAAATGATTAAACGTTAATAAAGCATAGAAAATAAATAGTTTTAATATCTTCAGTGAATTGCTGATCTCGAATAATCATATCAACTACTCGACGGAATTGTTCTCCGTCAAACCATTTACAGGTTTATATATTATCTTCAATATCCCATCCGTAATCCAGAGGAGTTAAACTTGAAGGTTCTTGTTTGTTTATTTTAGATTTTAAACATCGTCGTATAGGTATTTTTTTTTTCCAATCTACTTTACAGTAGATTTATACCTACTCGATATTAGAGGTATAGCCATCGGGGATCAACCATACAGGCTGCTAGGATTGCTAAAAGAAGCTCTAGACCTCTTAAGGATTGTTTAACTGTCGTGTGTATAGAGTGTCTGACACAGCACACATACAGACAAACAGACAACAATTCTATAAATCATTGTTTTGGGTACAATTGCATTGATAAAGGCCCCCAATAGTATTTTTACTCATATATCTTGCATGTACAAACAGCGATCCGTTAGAATTTTATTATATGTGAAGATAGATTACGGCTAGTAGTGCTAAGTTGGTAAATCGGGTCCAGAATAAACCCCCCTCCTAATAAACCGATTTACTTTATTTTTACAACATATTTTTCTATTAATATTTCCACAAACGAATATCGAGTTTCGTCCGAGCGACTTTGGGTCCGGAGTAAACCCCTCCTCCAGATGAACCAATTTTTCTGGTTAAGGAACTCGTTAAATCATTTGCTAAGAGAATACTATATACAAAGTTTCGTTTAAAAAAAAATCCTCTGGTGTGTATCGAATTAACGATAGTTCATGAAATGTTGGACGTGATTCTCTACATTGGCATAACTTTTTTATTTATGTACCGATTCGCATGAAACAAACACTAAATATTAAGTGAAACGTACCACAATATATTAGTGAATACTGCAACTAAATCGGATAAGCCGTTTCTGAGATTAGCGTGCACAGATAAACAGACAAGCAGGCAAAAATTTTAAAAATCATTGTTTTGGGTACTATTGCATTGATAAAGGTCCCCAATAGTATTTTTCACCATCTTCCAGAAACAGACAGCGATCCGTTAGAATTGTATTATTTGTATAGATTTGTATTAAGGTATGATGAAAAAATATATTATTTATTTGTATAAAATACTGTAAAAATTATTATATAATTTATTTATAATAATAATAGTTACCTAATAAAACTTTTAAATAAAAAGAAAGTCTGACTCTTCACCTTCAGAATCATTACTTTCGATATTTGTAGTGTTTGTGAGGTCATCCTGCTATCTCTCATGTGAAAATACTAATTATTGGTATTGAAAAAATGATGAAACATTAATAAAGCAAAGAAAATGAATAATTTTAATATCTTGAGTGAATTACTGATCTCGAACAATCATTTCAACTACTGGAGGTAATTGTTTGCCATTAGATGTTAAAATTTGGATGAATATGGGAACGTGAACAAACCAAACTATTTAGATAATAATAACTTATTTTTAACACAAGGCGAAACACTGTGCCAAGCGTTGCCTGATTTTCACGCATTCACAGGCAAACATTTTTTATGTGCTATGTATTTTATACAAATAAATGATATATTTTTTCATCTTACCTTAATGCAAATACATAATATATTTTAACGTTGATAATGAAAATATTCATTTACAATCAATATATTCAGAAGTTGTAATCAATATAAGCATGCTTTCGCTATTAAATAGTCAAAAACTATATTAAGATTCCTGAAATTTTGTTAGTAGGTAGTATTCGTAATAAGATTGACAAAACAAATTGTCAGCTGCTTATATGTGGGTGGAAATGTTGTCAGCTGGCGGTATAAAGCGGAGCGCGCGCCATACGCTCAGCGCTTATACCCCCCCAGCTGACAAGTTTTCCACCAAGATATGAGCAGCTGACAATGTCTTTCGTTAATCTCACTACAAATACTAGTAACCACCAAAATTTCAGCAATCTTAAAATCGTTTCAGAATTTCGTGTTTTTGCCAAGTTTAGACCCCCAGCTGACAAGCAGTCCACCGCTGGCCGGCCAGCTGACAAGTGTCAATGATTATTGTATAATATAAGGTGTCTCTCCAAGAAATTTCATGAATCTTAAAATCGTTTCACATTTTCATATTTTTCCGAAGTTTGCAACGCCCCCGCAGCCAAACCCACCGCTACCTAGCCAGCTGACAAGTGGCACTGTTCTAGTTAAGACTTGTACAATCAATACTGAAAAAATGAAGAATCTTAAAAATCGTTGCATAAAATGTCACGGGCCGACGGACTATAACTGTGCAACAGTCATTGCAAAGAAAGAATATGATTTTTCAAAATTGGACCTTAAATTACTCTTTCCAAGGAATTATTTTGGGCTCAAAATATTTTTCAACCTTATTATAAAAATGAATTACATAGACTTTGGAAACCCCACAATCATACTTTCCCCTTGTAAGCTTGAAAGCATGGACCATGGAAGTCTACAAGAGAATTATTGGATTTCTTTTATTTTAGTTTTTGATTTGCTAGATATTGATTATTTTAGAATTTTGAATTATTTACAATGTTTTAAATATTTATTGATTATTTAAAATATGCAAAAAATGCTAAAATATTTCTAAATGCCTAAATGGATCTAACATGGCAGTAGTTGATTAGAAAATGCTTTATTATTAAATATATAAGAAAATAAAATTACGTTCCTATTCATAGTTTTACATTAATATATTTTTTTCTTTCCACTTTTTTTTTAGGATAAGAAACCAGTCGGGAAGAGGTTCCTGGTGGCAATTGAGCTTAGTCAAGAAATGTTTAAGAGAAGGTGTAATGTCTCTCGATACATAACGCTGATTGAAGCTGCTGGCTTCATTGCATACTACCTCATTCATATAGAATCGTCTGTTAAAGTGTTTGTATTTTATAGTACAGGACTGAAACAACTTTCAATACCGAAAGAAGCAACAGTTAAACACGTTATTGAGAGCTTAAAAAGTGAAAATATCCCCGAAGCAGTAAGTTAGATTGTTAATGTTTTATGTTAGGATTTACAATAGAAATTAGAATTACATTTAAATATTAATTTCCTTCTTCTTCTACTTCTATTAGCGCAAAGAGATAGAACAAGCCAATAAATGATTGAAGTAATGTTTGTTTTTTGACCAAGTAGTATTAGATCAATTCGATTTGGTAGCTGCCCTCATTGAACACCAGCATTCTTCTTTAGGAGTAGGCTATTCTTTTACCACTTTCTGAAGTATTGTAGCTATTGTGCTCATGGACGATTTTTTTATAAATATATTCAAATCATTATTGATCACATCTAATAGAACATAAATATTCAATGTATCTAAGCTGTCCTTAACCCTCGAGTGGTCGTGTGGATGACTAGAGCCCGGGGCACATATTTTTTTCTAATGTTATCACAATTAATAATACAGAGAAAAAAAGTATATGTAGAAGAAGGTGTTGTACCTTTGACCACTTTAATTAGCTTGAATATTTAGGCTAATTCATTTTTTTTTCATTGTAATTAGTATTCTATCGTTTATCATATTTAATTTTTTTTAGGTTTTAGCTTTACATTTAATATTTTTTATTATTTTTTAAAAAAATAATCGCACTGTGGTCATAGGTACAACATGTAGTTGTACCTTTGACCATGGGGTGTTGTACCTCTGACCACGTAAAAACAACACAGCAGTACAGAAAAAAATTGTATTTAGTTGTTTAGTTTATTGTAAGTTTAATAAATACAGGATAAGGAGATAAGGATGTAAGCATAATAAAAAAAGCTATTATTGACATTACGTTATGCTCTATATGCTGAAAATCCAGTCCAATCGATAGACGTTTGAACTGTCAAGCAGATGCACTACCAATAGTAGGGTATGGATGTTTAGTCACAATGTCTTCAACATCAATATTGTACAAATTTTCATCTTCTCTAGTAAACTTGTCACTTAAAGTTTGTTTTTTCAAATATTGGATTTTAACCATTGCACAATTAATACCACAGATCTCTGGAAATAAATATGTAATCGTTTTTTTACTTTTATTTTTAACAAGAATAAAATTTCATTTTTCCAAATCATATTTTTCAAATTGTTGCTGGTCATCCACAAAACTCGTGACATTTATCAGACAGATCAATGTCACTTTCTCCTGAAGAAATTTTGGCTCCAGTATCAGAATCTGGACTGTCATTAAAATAATTTTATTTCTATTTGCCACTTTTTTAGGAAGGGATTTATTTGTATGTGGTATTTATTTATTTATTTAGGAAGGGATTTATTTGTAAGCATCACGTTTAGGGTGATGCTTTCATTTTTTTTTTTTTTTTTTTTTTTTTTTTTTTTTTTTTTTTTTCAGCTTCAATAATTAGCTTTTCAGGAATAGTTCAGGATATAGGGTTTACTTTAGGCCGGCCCCTATTTAGCATTTTCTGTGCCTGCGCTTTTTGATGAGGCCTTACAACTTCAGGTGTAATGATAAGGGGCGATAGGTTCGAACTTCTAATTATTTATTTTTTAAATTCTTTGAACAATTGAAGCAGCCAATATTAATTCATTTTTAAAAAGTTGTAGCAGAAGAACATAAAAGTTGAATTATGAAAAAATCACTCAGGAGTGTTGTTCCTTTGACCTGGCAAAGGACCTCGTGGTCAGAGGTACATCACCATGGTAGTGCAAATTAAAAAGCATGCTACAAATTTTAGGGTTAAGATAAATCAATTTCAGAAGGTACACCATATTTCTTATTGTAATAGCTACTTTGTCAAATGATTTCCATCTAAAAATACATAAAACAAAAAATATTTTGAGGCAAAACGTCATTAATAAATTACTTACATTTTTATCATAGAAATGGATAAGTATTTTTTGAAAGAATCCTCTTTGACTTGAATAATCCAAAGCAGGCTACACAAGCCCTCTAGTGAAGGAGCTAAACACTAATTACACCAAAATTAATAAAATGTTGCTACATGCCGCCACAGCCTCGGTGGTCAAGGATACAAAACCTTCTCCTATAGACAAAATTAATCATAAACATGGAGAAAAGGAATGGAGGACCATTGTCATCCATGCAACCACTCATGTTACAAAATAAGATGCGACCACTCGAGGGTTACGAATAAATTTACTAATTTGGCAAAGTCTGTAATGGTGCTGGAAACTCCAAACATCGGCTTCCCATTTTCTATGTGGCAATTTTGTTTAAAATGTGGGATACAGTCCTCATGAAATTGTTCGTTTCTTTTTCTTATTGTCTGCTCTGTCTATACTTATTTCAGAACATTTTGTTTGATCCAATATAGTGCCTGCTAAAACTCTAAACCCTCATCTAGTGGGGGGCCTGCGATATCGGTGGGCGTGCCCTCGCCTGGTCGGGTTCTGTTGGTGGTGGTGGCGCTATCTGTCACCCCAATCAAGGCATAAATTGCCCGTGTGGCTGACATGCCTTAAAACAAGAAACAAAAAAAAAAAAAAAACTTGTCAGTTTATTACAACTATGCCAGTCCTTCAGTTCTTTTTTTCTTTTTTTTTGGCGCATCGACAGATCTTGGCCATTAGCGCCGACTTCCAGGGTGCAGCGAGGAATTTTCTCAGCGAGCCCTGAGATGAGATAATTCCTGCCGCCGGTGGGGATCGAACCCACCATCTCCTGCTTATGAATCTAGCGCGCTAGCCACTAGGCCACGGGAGACCCCTTCAGTTCTTTTTGTTACATTTTTAAGAATAAGTAAAAATGAAGGCGCTAATGGCCAAGTTGTAGATGCGTCGTTAAAAAGTAAAAATGAATTAAAATTAATGCAATTATCTGAATAATTAATTAAAAACAAGAACTTATAATCCAAAAGGTAGTTTCTGTGAATTTTATTTAGCAAAATAAGAGTAAAAGATTAATAGCCAGGAAATTGAATGGCTCAGATAAAAGACGGACAACCTGATCTTCAACTTGTACACATATGGCTTAAACATTTCAGATGTAATTCTATATTGGTTCTTGATTGGTCTTTTCAAAGATATAGAACGATTATATTGGGTTTTATGTCTTAATAAAAACTTATTCATAGAGATTTTTACTTGTCTTTTTTATTACAGGGAGCAAAGAATAAGGGAGATGAACACATTATAAATTGGCTCAAAGAACATAAAAGTGGAACTGATGAAGTTGATGTTTGTATTGTTTTAAGATCATATATGGACAACAGTTCTCTTCATGGGCTTACGTCTGGAGGGAATGTAAACAAAAAAATGAGGTATAAATATCTGAAATAACTAGTGCAAAATCATATTTCTTCTCATAGAGAGGAATCCTGCCTGCTCTGTGCAGGGGCGTATATAGGAAATAATTTCGGGGGGGGGGGGGGGCTGGGAGCACATGGGGATTTGGGAGGTATGGAATACTAACAACCTAGAACTTAGCCAGGAATAGTTATAGCCCACTAAAAACTATTACCCAAAAAAAAAAAAAAAATATTTTTCTGTGCTAAGTGATCTTATTTAATTTATTTTTGAGGTTTTTATGACATATTTTAACCAATTAAAATAGGGGGCTATTGTTAATTTCAAAATTAAAACTTTTTTAAATTGTTTGGCAAATTTTAATTTATTGTTCATTTGTTTTCTCTATTCGAAAACTTCATCAAAAGTTATGAAACTATAAAACTTTTTGGTACTGATTAAACAAGAACTGCAGCGTACCTGGGGAGATTATTTAGACTGGCCCTGCCCCTGTAGGCTGAACTTGCCTGACTTGACTACCTTAGGACAGCTAGGCCTCGGCTGACCAGTTCTTAATAAGTTTATTGCCATTTTATGATCCAATTTTAACAAATTTTCTATAATTATTTATGATAATACAAAAATTTTAAGACTTACAAAGAATTACAAAAAGCTTATTACTAATATTTGTTGAACACAATAATTCTTGTTTTTTTTTGGATGTTAAATATTTTTCTTTGAATTACGAATTAAACTCTCTGAAAATATGTTACCTGGTACTTTGATATACACTGTGCATTTTTATAAACATTCTAATCATATACATTAAAACCTCGTTAACCCGGACCTCTTTAACTCGGACATCCAGATAACCCGGACCAGTTTTGAAAATGAAATTATGTTGTTCAGCATAGTAAATTAAGACTTGTTTTACAGACGATAAATTTCTATTCTCAGTAGATAAATTACGCGAATTTCCATAGGATAATGTACGCGTGTTTTCCTAACATCACGGTCGAGGTACAGCATCGTGTTGCCTTTTCTTTTGCTCGTTGTCCGCGATTCAGACGAAACGTAAAAACATTAATGTGACTATGGAAAAAAAGGATGGAAGCATTGACAAGAATTAATAAGGGTGAATCGTTAAAGAACATTGCTGTAGAGTTTGGAGTAGGAACATCGACCGTATCTGATTGGAAAAAGAACAGAGAACGAATTGAAGACTTTTGTTTCAAGATGATTTCTAAGGGCTGTTTGTGATGTTTATAACACACATAGAATTGAACTTCTTATGTTATAGTGGTTTTGAGATCGCGCTGCTTGTAAGTGAAACACTTAACTGAGTCCGCAGAAGCTCACTATTTAACTAAAGACTAGTTTGTAGTTATATTGAGTACAGTGCAAATATATAGGCTATTATAGTGTCTGTGTTTTAGGTGAAAGAGTGTTGATAATTATTTCTAAACTCCATTCAAAATATTCCAGTGATTTATATGTTTTTTTTTTTCATTTTTCCGTCATTCTCCGGATAACCCGGATTTTTGTTAACTCGGATCGGCCCTGGCCCCAGTTTTATTGTTTTGTATAAAAAAAAAACTAGATTCAAATAAAGTAAATTATTAATGCTCTCTTGGTTTATTGTGTGACAATGTTCTGATACCAGCACCTCATTTATTTATTTTTTGTTTAGGTTTATTGTGAGTGATTTATGTGGAATTCCTAAAAACAGTAAGCCCCCTGATAAGAAGAACCTTTTTGTCACATCAGGATTCGATGAAAAATTTGCAGAAGCTATTACTCTGTTCGCTTCTGAAGCATTTTAATTCACCGTAGAACTGACACATCTGTTACTGAAAATCGGATAAAAATTAATAAGTAAAAAAAAAAAAAAAAAAAAAAAAAAAAAAAAAAAAAAAAAAAAAAAAAAAAAGGACCTGCCATACATACAATATTATTTAGTCATTCCACCTTCTTTTACATAAAGAAGGAGTTATAAAGGAAGTTGTTATAAGTGCATATTCAAAAGTTGTTGCTGATCTGTCTGAGCAAAGAGGAAAATACAACAATCAGATAAATACAAGCAACCTTCAGTATTTAATGGAGATTGTCTTTTGTAAAAAAAAAATTCATAGAAAGTATGAATGTGAAATGGAACACCTTGTTGTCACTTTTTGATGTATTAGTAAGTGAGTTAATATATTTTAATTGTTAATTTCATTGATTTAATATAGATAAATGTTAGTAATTATATTTATATTTTTGCCTTTTGCCATGTTGCTTAAAATTGATTTGAGGCAAAAATTAATAAAGTAACCAAAGCTTGATTTTGTATTGCCTGTGTTTTCTTTTATAATGTACTTGTTAAATTTTATTTCTTGTATCATTGTTCTAATTTTAAGTATTTAAAAATAAGTTATTCTCTTACGCAGGTTTATTTTTGTAAAATCTGATATGCATTATTGACTGCCACTTATAAATTAAGAAAGTTGTACATAAAATTGTTTCTCATGAAAGAAGCACTTTAGTATTTTTTTAAAAAATGAACCTGAATAATACAGTTATCCGGTATATTAAATAAATACAATTTTATATTTTTATGATATTAATTCAAAACATTAGTTACTTTTTATTTTGATAAACTCATTATCGTGTTTTCCTATAACAGGGCATTATGTGACAAATACAGATTTTTGTTTCTCTTTGTTATTTTTATTTCCTAAACAAATGCTGTTAATGTAAAATAATTATTTATATATTTATATTTTGCATGAATCTTTGGATAATGGGAAAATAAAAAGTAAAACAACTGAATCAAAATTTCTTTACCTACTTATGGGAATAATTGTTTTACATTTACTAAATCCGTGTTCATTTTTTTTTCTCTGACAAATACGGATAGCCCAGTACTGTTAGTACAACATATCACTTACAAGCAAAAGAGCTAAAACCTTAAGTCTTTGCAACCAAACCCATTAATTAATTTTCTACAAACACTGGGTAAGTTTAAAACATACATTAGGTACCAGGAGTCCTAAAAGTAAGTCTAGTTTAAATTGTCTCTATCATTGAAATTGTGGAAGCACCTTCATGGTGGAGAGCCTTGTGTAAGTGTCAACAAAATTATATTTAGCCAGATAGACTTCTAACTTCTAGCTGACATTGGTATTTCCATAACCTTCTGAAGTAGGCCACATAACTGTTCAGCATTATGTGAGGCACTTCGTCCAGAACAAAGTAATTTGTGTTTCCTTAAACAATTGGATAAGACTAGGCCCACTATCAGTACTTGTTGCAAGAGAGTTTTACAAGCCTTTGAAGATACAATTTACTTTTAATTGGGTCATGAGTGTTGAGCAATGCCAAATAAACCATCTTCTCAGTTACTGCTTGTTACAACTTTCCCTTTTGGCTGAAAAATGGCCTTGTACATGTTGCCAAGTCTAATAAACCTTCACAGCGATGGAGATTTTCGTCTTGATCTCCCTCCCCTTGCTTAACCTAAGCCACCATCTTAGGTTTGTTTACCACAAACATGTGAAGTTCAAGATTCAATATTTATTCATTAAAAAACATATGGTGCTGATGAAGTGAACATAAGACTGAGTTTCAGGTTAAAAAAATTCAAAATGGGACAGTCTGAGTTTGAAACTTCAAGGGAAGGTCTCTAGTGTGTCTCTACTTTCTGAGGTATGAGCAAGAAAGTACAAAATAAAAAGTGATTTTTTAATATTTGCGCATATATATATATATATATATATATATATATATATATATATATATATATATATGCATATATATATATATATATATATATATATATATATATATATACATACATATATATATATATATATATGTACTTATATATATATATATATATATATATATATATATATATATATATATATGCATATATATATATATATATATACACATACATATATATATATATATATATATATATATATATATATATATGTACTTATATATATATATATATATATATATATATATATATATATATATATATACATACATATATACACAAACATGTACATACACACACACCAGCATATATAGAAAATAATTTTGGAGGGGGGGGGCTGAGAGCATTTGGGGGTATGGAATAGTTAGCCAATTAAAATGCTTTTACACCCCCAAAACATTATTTTTTCTGAACTAAGTGATCTTATTTAATTTATGTATTTTTAAGCTTTTTATGACACATTTTTACCCATTTCGGGGGGGGGGGGGTGCTTCAGCCCCCTTATATACGCTCATGACAAACACGCATATAAATGCTTCGGGAATTATTTTGTTATACAAGTATCTTAATTACTGTTATTCTGAAGAAATTCCTGCAAAAATTAGCATGTCCCCTCTCAAAACAGATGTGGCCTTGACTTACTCAAGCAGTTCACATTTTGAGCTCTAAGTTGGCATTTTATTCTGTGAAAGAACTCAGGAATTCAAAATAGACAAGAAATTTGTATTTCACCTGTTGGAAAAATCTCTTTGCCTTAGCCTTTAAATATGAATATTTGTTTTATTTTTAAAACCAGGTTGTCTTCTGACTGTCACCCTTTTTACTCAGGGAATAAATGTTTTCAAAAAATTCCAATCAACATCTAATCCTCAGCAATTCTTTTGCCCCCAACAGTCTCCCAATATGGTGCTAACAAAATCATAATTTTACCATAAACCTATATAATTTGTCTGATTTTGACTTATTTTTCTATTAAATTACACATTACAATTTTTTCTGGGGAGGAAAACTTACAGTTGTCCTGACAGCTATTCAGTACAAAAATACTTATTTCAAAGGAGAGATAAGGTTTATTGACCAAAAGAATCTGCCTAAAGGAACACTGTTTCTTTCGGCAAAATCCATGAAAACTAAATCTTATTGCTTATGATTTTGTGTTTATGGCTTTTAGAGCTATTTTTACGTGAGGAATCGAGGGAAACCACTTTCAAGGCGACAACTTTTAACTTTTTTAAAGAAAGAATAGTGATAAAAAACTGGAATTTCATTTTCAACGACTGCAAAGAATTGAACGTTTTGTTACCAGGGCCTCCGAGAGCAATGCCGGGCCCCTTAACCCCCCTCCATTAACATTTCCAAAAAATATAAATTGAATTATTTAAAACTGATATTTCTCTGAACATAAAATTAAATACTTTTGTAATTGAACGAAGTGGAAAATGGTAGGTGTATAACTTCGCCATGTCAAATTATAATGCGAGTAAAAAAATGACCCCGGGTCCCACTGAGACCAGCGCCCTTGACCAATTGTCCGTTTTGACCCCCCCCTCTCTCGTAGGCCCTGTTTGTTACAAGTCTGACATAAATCCAAACTGGATTAAGTAAGTTTTGTTTAAATTTGAGGAAAAGAAAGTATTTAAAATATTTTATAGATAGATATGAGCGCTTTAGGGCTTTTCATGTACTTTCTTAAATATTTTGAAAACGTGGTAAGTGGGACATAAACATTTTAAAACTAAGTAAATCTCTTTTAAAATACTTTTTTCCCCCTATCCTCCCAGAAATTTATTAATGTCTATAGAGAACCCCAGGCCTCACGGATTGGAGCCTGGAGCTGGAATTAAAATCTACACCTTTTCCATTTAAAATTAGTTTTTTTTTTCTAAATATGTTTATTTAACATCTGTACAATATAAAAATGAGTTCAGGCTTAAATTTTAATAGGATCCTCTAATGCGGGTACAACTCTGAAAGACAGGGGCGTACATAGGAAATAATTTCGGGGGGAGGGGCTGGCAGCACCGGGGGATTTGGCATACTATTAACCTAGAACTTGGAATAGTTAGCCAACTAAAACGCTATTGCACCCAAACAAGTTTTTTTCTAAACTAAGAGATCTAATTTCATTTATTTTTGAGGTTGCTATGACAAATGTTTACCGATGAAATCAAAATTTCGAAGGGGGGGGGGAGAAGTTTCCGAAACTTTTCGCTCATGGTCCAAGAAGTTTCGGAAGTGATAATTTAGTCACATTGAAGATATTATGAGAAAGTTTACTATTATTTGAGTTCAGATTTGAATCCTCAACCATATATATATATATATAAAAAAAAAAAAATTATTTCCAGGAGTAGAAGCACAGTTCTGAAAAGTTTTGGCTCCAAAACCGCGAGCTTGAAAAAACTCTCGCGGGCCTTCGCCATTGCTAATACAAGCGGGAGCGGCCACCATTTCTTTCTGTTTTTATTTCTGTAAGTACAAAAAAATAATTCAATAACTTGAAAATTTGCACAGCAATTGTAATAGTAAAGAATCTCCCAGGCTCCTTTGCAAGTTCAGAAATATGGAGTCTCTTCATATGAGAAAACATCCTTACTTCTTAATGTAAACCTCAAGTCTAAAGCTTAAACTATTTGTCCGGGTTAGCATAATTTGACTGTCTAAAAAATTAAATTAAATCATGCATCATAGAAATTCACTCTATGGTTGTCCTTGAATATGTTTAAATATGTATACAAATATTACAAACAGTTCCCAACAGTAATAGAAAGATTTCAGGGAGCAAAATATCAAGATTTTCAATTCATATCAGAAATATATATACATACATACAAATTTGAACCATCGTTATTTTTTCTCTCTAGGGGTTCTGAAATGCAAAATTTCCTATGGAGGTAGGGAGGAACCGCGCTAAAGTTAAAATTGATGTGAATATTATTATTTTTACATTCTTGATACTGTTTAGTAAATTCTAAATAAGGTAATTCCATTTTCATGCAATACAATGAGTAGCACAATTCAATAAAAAAAATCATGGTTTCTTAAAAGACTTGTGTTGACTCTCAGTGTGTTTATCGTCCATAATATGGCACAAATAAAATAATTTTTCACAAATACTAATTGCTCAAAACCATGAACAAAATATATCAGTTGGCAGAGAAGGACTTCGAAAGAAGAGGGTTGAAAGATGTAACCTAGGATATGAGGTCTGTGAGAAGAGTAATGAGACTGATTTTCATAGTGATGGAAGTATTCAACTTCTTTTAACTGGTCGGTCAGTCTTTTGAATGCTCTCTAGAGTTCCAAAATGAAACCTTTTTAGGACATGTTTCAATTTTGGGGAAAGGAAAAAGTAACAAGGGCCCAAATAAGATGACTAGGGTGGTTGAGGACAACTGTAATGCATATTGGGGTCAAATATTCACTGATAGAAATGGATGTGACACTGGGGATTGTCATGATTATTGTATCTACTTGTCTGTAATGTCTGGTCTCACACGAACCTTTTCCTGAGCCTTTCAAGGACACTTTCATAAAACACTTTTCCGCCAGGACAAAGTGTCAACCAAGTGTTTTATAAAAGTGTCCTTGAAAGTACCAGGAAAAGAGTGATTCGTGTGAGACCAGATATTGCAGAAAATTGAATGCTTCATTGTGACAATGCCCCTTATCAAATGTCCATTTTCAATAGATTTTTTTTTATCTCAAAACGTATTACTGTTGTTTTCAACCCACCTACTCTCCGGCCGAATTTGAGTCCTTGTGGCATCTTATTACAATATAACATGTGAAGTTCAAGATCCAAGTGAAAATAAGACTGAGTTTCAGGTTAAAAAAAAAATCAAAATGGGAGGGTCTGAGTTTGAAACTTCAAGGGAAGGTCTCTAGCGTGTCTCTACTTTCTGAGGTATGGGCAAGAAAGTACAAAATAAAAAGTGATTTTTTTAATATTTGTGTATATATATATCCCTATCTCTCTGAAGGTTTATTAGACTTGGCAACATGAATAAAGCCATTTTTCAGCCAAAAGGGAAAGTTGTAACAAGCAGACACTGAGAACATGGTTTGTTTTGCATTGCTCAGTACTCATGACTAGAGCCCGGAAGTTAGGCATTTATTTTTGGCTAAAATAGGCAGGCAAGAAGGCACTTGAAATATTGAAAATAGGCAGTACTGTAATTAAAATAGGCATTTATTAGAAGTGAAGGCAAAGAGGAATCTCACTCATTATTAATGAAAATATGTATTTAAAATACTCATTCGGGCCATTCCATGTCAATTCAACCAATGAAAGTACTGTTTACAACCTGACCCTCTTAGATTTTTTTGAAATTTTGAATCCTAATAGCTCTAACAACTCCTTGAATGGTACAATTTTTTAAAAAATTTTATCTGTTTCCGTTTTTTTAGTATTAATTTTCAAAGTATTGAAAACCCGCCTTTTTTTGGTCAACTGGAAAATGTTAATTCCTTGATAGATTGAGTTCTATTTTAGCTAGAACAGTCAGCATAGTCTCATTGTTTAGCTTATTAAATGGGCTTTAATTTTATATACAACAAGACCAACTGATTACAAATTTTACTTTTCAAAAAAAAATTTGAAAACTTGTACCTAACGGTTTTCGAAAAACTGTACTTTTAAAATTCTGAAAAAAATATATTTGAATCTTCAGTTCATTGACTACATATGCTGTTAGTTTCATTATGGGATGGGAACGGGATCATTTTATAACATAATTTTGACTTTATAATTGTCACTGGAGTGATGGATATTTGTATTGTAAATTCGGCAATAAGCATCCCTGATTTGAAATTTGAATTTTTTTCAGACAAACTAAAATTAAAGGGGAGATTTGAAAAAAAAAAAAAAAAAAAATTACTGGAACCCAGAAATTGCACCCTTTCATTCCTTTAACTAAGAAAAAAATTAAGACTCAACTTTACTCGAACTTCAATAAAAGTGATATTGAACTGGTAGGTAACTGATTTAGACACAGATACAGTAGCCTTTAATGAAAAAATATGTGGTAGTTTTATTGCCTGTGAATATGACGACCAGTGGTGGCTGACATGTGTACTCAACAAAAATGAGGAGATGGATGAAATAAAATTTAATATACAACATGTCTCAATTATTACAAATTTCATTTTTCAAAAAATGTTTTGAAAATTTGTACAAAATGATTTTTGAAAAACTGTACTTTTAAAATTCTGAATATATTTCAATCTTCAGTTCATTGACTACATATGTTGTTAGTTTCATTATGGGAACATTTTACAAAATAATTTTAACTGATTTAGACTCTGATCCAGTAGTCTTCAATGAAAAAATATGTGGTGGTTTTATTACCTGTGAATATGACAGCCAGTGGTAGCTGGCATGTTTACTCAACAAATTACACAGTTACACACAATAGCACAAAAATGGATATGACCATTTATTAAATGTTGTAAATGGTCTTTTTTTTTTTTATTTTTTTTCATTGCCATCCCATAATAAAACCAGCATCATTTGTAGTCTAAAATTATGTAAAACATTTTTTGAAAATTGAAATTTGTAATAATTGAGACATGTTGGATATTAAATTTTATTTCATCCATCTCCTCATTTTTGTTGAGGCAATAAAACTACCAAATATTTTTTCATTAAAGGCTACTGTATCTGTGTCTAAATCAGTTACCAGTTCAACTTCACTTTTATTGAAGTTAGAGTAAAGTTGAGTCTTAATTTTTTTCTTAGTTAAAGGAATGAATGCAATTTCTGTGGAGGGGGTGCAATTTCTGGGTTCCGGTAATTTTTTTTTTTCAAATCTACCCTTTAATTTTAGTTCTGTCTGAAAAAAAATCAAATTTTGATCAGGGATGCTTATTGCTGAATTTACAATACAATTATCCATCACTCACCACATTTTTACCAACTACGCAGTGACAATTATAAAGTCAAAATTATGTTATAAAATGATCCCGTTCCCATCCCATAATGAAACTAACAGTACTTGTAGTTAATGAAATGAAGATTCAAATATAGTTTTTTCAGAATTCTAAAAGTACAGTTTTTCGAAAACCGTTACGTACAAGTTTTCGAAAATTTTGTTGAAATGTAAAATTTGTAATATGTTGGTCTTGTTGTATATCAAATTAAAGTCCATTTAATAAGCTAAACAATGAGACTATGCTGACTGTTCTAGCTAAAATAGAACTCAATCTATCAAGGAATTAACATTTTCCAGTTGACCAAAAAAAGGCGATTTTTCAATACTTTGAAAATTAATACTAAAAAAACAGAAACAGATAAAAATTTAAAAAAAATTGTTTTTGGTTATTTTTTGTTAGAGTAACCAACCTACCAAATTGTATTAAAATCCAAGAAGGTCGGGTTGTGACCCTTGTTGTTTGACATGGAATGACCCATTCATTTTTTCATTACCAATTTATCACAGAAGTCGTGTACTTACTCTTAGTTTCCCTTGTTACAAGCAACAACAAGATGCTTTTTTTCTAAGAAGGTCTATGACAGTTGATACTTTGACAACTGTCATAGACCTTCTCAGAGAAAATGTTTTTTATCATGGAAAAACTTCCTCTGCATTATCTTATCATTTCGAAATCCGGAATACCAGGTAATTATAATTGTCACAGCAAAAGGGATGTGTGGAAAGGAGACATACTTCTCTCATCCTCTCTCTTTCCTGGTATTCATTATACTTGTGCATTCCTTCTACTAAGGAAGGTTCTGTTATTTACAGGAGTTAAATCCATGGGTTGGGAAAATAAGCTTTCGAATAGATATTTGTGACGGCAATATGTAATTTAATTTGTGCAACCTTTTTTGTCTTAGATGAACGGAAATTCATTATGTGCTTTTTAAAATGTTTAAATCGCAGAAAAAAAATTGCGTAACGACCAAAAAAGGCTTCAAATCTTAAAATAGGCGATGGAAGCCAAAATAAAAATTGTCTCTACACTTCCTAAATGCACAAAAACATATTTATTTCCATCTGATTCTTCAATATATCCATTCAGATAAAAAAAGGCATTTTGCCTAACTTCCGGGCTCTACTCATGAACTAATTAAAAGTAAATTGTATCTTCAAAGGCTCATTACTTGTTTTTGTGGGCCTAGTCTTATCCAATTGTTTAAGGAAACACAAATTACTTTGTTCTGGACAAAGTGCCTCACTTAATGCTGAACTGTTAATTGTGGCCTACTTCAGAAGGTTATGGAAATCCCAATGTCAGCTAGAAGTTAGAAGTCTATCTGGCTAAATATAATTTTGTTGACACTTACACAAGGCTCTCCACCATGAAGGTGCTTCCACAATTTCAATGATCGAGACAATTTAAACTAGACTTACTTTTAGAACTCCTGGTACCGAATGTATGTTTTAAACTTACCCAGTGTTTGTAGAAAATTAATTAATGCGCTTGGTTGCAAAGACTTAAGGTTTTGGTTCTTTTGCTTGTAAGTGTTATGTTGTACTAATAGTATGTAATTTTTATGAAATTTTTAACTTTTTAAATACATTAGCAAATTGTTTAGTGCCAACTATCAATACAAATTTGAAAAACACAAAATGTGTCATCTCTCAAATGAAAAACTTTTCGAATAATTTTTTTCAGTTACTTGTCATTGCTTCCGAACTGGACAATGGGTTCCCATAGTTTGGCCAAAAAATAATGAATAATTTATAATTTGTTCACACAAGGTATTTGAAAGAAACAAAACTACATTCCACATTTTTTGACAAAAAGGAGCCAATAGTTCAACCTACCTCTCAAGAAACTTCCACTACATTTACATAGATTTAATGCTAACTAAATGTAGAAATTCTCCTGTAAGTAGTGAATCTGTAGTCCGTGAGAGAGCTGAGGAAAAAATTTGCGAAAAACCACTGATTTATCGAGAAAAACATAAGTGCGTTATTGGACGTCCAGAAAGTATCTTTTATCAATTGGTTTAGTGAATTAAATCACTGTTTTCCTGAAGGAAATGTCTATTTTATGGTGGCATAATTAGAATTTAATTATATTCAACGGTTTTTAAGCAATCCTTTCTTATTCAATAAAAAATATGTCTACCTTAAAAAAACAGAAAATTGGACATAACTCTTTTTCCATTCGGAATCGGACAATACTTTAAATGAACTTCTTTGTTGGAAATGATGTCTAGACCTCCTGACGTTTGGCTGCTTAGACCTGAATCCCACTGTATGTATGTTTGTAAGTATATATATATATATATATATATATATATATATATATACACACACACACACGAACACACACATATACATACACACACACACACACGATGGGTATATGTAGAAAATAATTTCGGAGGGGGCTGGGAGAATTTCGGGGGGGGGGGGATGAGAGCATTTGGGGGTATGGAATAGTTAGCCAATTAAAATGCTATTACACCCCCAAAACATTATTTTTTTCTGAACTAAGTGATCTTATTTAATATATTTTGAAGCTTTTTATGACACATTTTGACCGATTTTGGGGGGGGGGGGGGCTGAAGCCCCCCTGTATACGCTCAGGACAAACACACATATAAATGTTTCGGGAATTGTATTATATGCAAGTATTTTCTTATTACAAGTAGAATTAGAGTCCTTGTGGCATATTCTTTTCCCAAAATTGAAATATACCGTAAAAGCTAAAAGTTATACATACCAGTTGAAGACTTTGATTATTACTACCAAGAGTGAGAACGACTCCACCTGTGTACACCTACCTAAGGGAACTACTTTCAAGGCAATAACTTTGTTGGATAAAAATAAAATAAAACCTTTAGTTAGTATAAATTACAACATCATTACTTATCTCACAGACCTCGTAAGTGATCTTTAATGCTAATGTTTTTTTCAATTCCCATAAAAATAAAAAAATAATTTATTTATTTTTATGAGTTTATTTACATATGAAAAGTAATTTCAATTAAAAATTATTTTTTTCCTTCAACCATTATAACATGATATCCAAATTTAGTCTTTATGGGAGGATCAGTGTAGTTAGGGCTATTCACAGTAGAAATTGGTAATTCAAATGCTGCATCCTGGAAAGGTCCGACCATTGATCCTCTGGTCATCCAACCAAGATCTCCCTGAAAACACATTAACATAAATTATACCAAGTGACCATTAATAACTTAAATATTAATACTTTAATTTTTTTTTTTTTGTTAAAGAAGAATATACCCTGATTTTTACAAATTAGAGACAGTTAAATTGCTTTTAGCACTTTCCGAAAAAATGTAACAATTTCACACATGAAAGACGTTTTTTTTTTTTTAAATTGTGTACAAATTGTCCATTGATTCTACCTACTAGACACCAAAAATGAATTCCTCTAAAATTTGTATATGTACTAAAGAGAAAAATATGTTGTAAAAGGAAGCAAAATCGATCCTCAAGGAATGGGAAGTTTACTCCAGGAACCAAGTTGTTAATAAGTATGTGGTGACTGCTAACTTCCCTATTAAAAAACTTGATATACATCAGGCCCAGCTAATGATAAAGATAGGTTGGGAAAATACCAAAATCAGTCCAGTAAGAAGTGAGGGTTTACTAATAAACCAAATTATTTTTATTTAATGATTTACCAGTTAATAACAAATATATTTTTGTTCTCGTTCAAAAAAATAAGCTATATAGTATTAAAAAATAGGAAGTAAAAGTACTTATTTACCAGAAAAATGTTTTTTTTTAGCTTGAGTCAGCCGGTTAAAACAAAATTAAAAATAGGTAATTTTTTTAGCACGGTTCCTCCTTCCCTTCATAGGGTACCCACTTATGAGATTGACCTCATGATGCAATCTGGAACTGCCGGCTAAAAACCTTCACATTTCAGAACCCATAGATCTTGAAAAGAACGGTGGTCCAAATTATATAAATATATATATATATATATACACTAGCTGACCCGGCAAACGTTGTTTTACCATATGATTTATTTCAAGTGATTATTTTGATAGTCAAATAAAAAATAACTAACTTATTGTAAGTTTGTGGGAATGTGATCTGTGCTGAAAGAGGAATAGAGCGCTGTGAACGATGACAGCCTATAAATATAACAAAACACCAAACATCGATTTTTTAAATAAAATTTAAAACTATATCTCTATCACTAATTATGACAATAAAAAAAAACATATCAATATCTTAGTGCAATGGAGAGTATGACATTTTTGGTTAGTCCACCACCAGCCAACATGGATGGTTTACCCACGCGAGAACATGCCACTTATAATTGTCCCTGTAAAAAACATGGTGTGCCCAAATCTAAGCCACCAACAGATATCGTTCAACCTCGCGACTTATTAATTGTCTAATGGAATTGAATTCAACATACACATCTGTGGGAATAATAATGGCTGAAAACTGTGTAGGGAGTACGAGAAAACTTATTATGTGAGTAGGACAGGAGACCGGCTTCATTCTCTCCCTACTTTGTGCTGATTACTGGTTGAGAAGTGACACCGGTAGACGCCTGGTGGGAATAACTGATCAAATCATAATTGATCAGTTACCAACCACCAAGGGTGAAAATGATTAAAGTACTAAGATTGCTACTAAAAAATGGGCATTGGTGGTAAAAGGGTGCAAACTTAGGTTATATTTATTTTTAAAGCAAACTCATGTGAAAATAAAACATTTTTTCCCAAAATAAAAAAAATGTTTTTTGGGGTGGACCACCTTTATCACTTAGGGGTATGAAAAATAGTTTACTTCCTAGTCTCAGACCTACTAAGAACCAACCTTCTGCTAATATATGCCAAAAATTTCATAAAAATCGATCAAGCCAATTCAGAGGAGTTTTGTTACAAACTCTGTAACACGAGAATTTTATATATTAGATTTGTCTGTTCGCTCTCCCATCAGCTCAAAAATGGTCCGATTGTTATCAGATTTGAGTTGAGGAATACAGTTTAACATTTCAATTTATAGCAGTATGCAGTAGAATCTGTTCTCTTGATAGGAATGTTTGATAGGTAGCATTTTTTTATTCAGGTTATTATTTGATAGAGTTCAGGCTTATACGATTTAAAAAAAATAAATATTTACATTATTGTGTTATTATCTTACAGGACAGTATTTCTTATGTAAAATAAATATAAGCCAGCAATTCGCTTCTGCCAATATAAGGACAAGTAAACTGTTTATAAATTGGTTTTTAGGCAGGTAAATTACAAGAGACACATAAATATCTCATTGTGGACTGACAACATTTCATCAATGCATATCATAAAGTAAAAAATAGTTAAGGGGTATTTAATTTAATTGAAAACTTACTCCTTGTCTTGCTTTATCTTCACTGTACTGTGCAGCAACTTCATGAAATTTCATTCCTGATTTAAGTTTTTCGATGGCTTCCAGAGCTTTGGATTGTTTCTCACAAAGTATGTGCCTTACCTACAAAAAATGTTGCATTTGGAAACCCTTGGAAACTTTTTATAGCTATTCAAAAGAGAAACAAATAATTTACTTTAACTGCAGTGCCACCTTTCTTTTCTTTACCACCACCTTTAGACGAATCTTCTTTATCTGCTTTCTGTTTAGCTCCTCCACTTTTCTTTGGAGGCATATTGCAAATTTATAAACTAAAACTTAACCTCCCATAATGCTTTAAGGTTATGTTGTTAATGCGCAGGTTACATTTAGTGGGCCAACGAAGTATCTAGGAATAAGGAAGGAGAATATTGACATTAAGGTGAGTAAATACAATATAATTTATGAAAACGTATGTGTAAATGAAAGTTGCCTGCCTATTTCTCTTTATTGGTGTAATCTGCTATGTTCAGGAAAATCCGCAAGCATCAAGAGATTAAACATTATCCCCCTGTTTACATTCGTTTTGGATACTGTAGTAATTTTTCACGATACATCATAAAGTAATAACTGTTTCTATTTAGAAATGAAACTAGAGGTAATGTATTACCTGACAATTTAAGGTACATAAAGAAATGTTTATAAATATTGCCGAGATTACATTAAAAAAAAATGTATACTGATGTGTTTCGTCGTATATGGTGGTCCCTACAATCGACCTGAAGTTAACCACGGGTGGGTGATAGCTATAGAAAGAACGGAGCTAATGGCCTAGATGGAGATATGCTGTAAAATATATATCCGTACACTTAGCAACCTAAATAAGTTTTTATCAACTCCTGTTTTTAACATTTCCAAATTTTAAATCTCGTTTCTTTTTTTTTTTTAGCACTTTCCTCCGAAGGAAAGTAGCTATTGAGGTTGCAATCATCACAGAATTTTTGAAAAATGTCTTCAAATCTTTATCGATCCTTCCTAGTAGACACCGAAAATGACCCCCGTTAACATTTATATATATATATATATATATATATATATATATATATATATATATATATATATATATATATGTGTGTGTGTGTGTGTGTGTGTGTGTTTGTTAACACGATAGCCGGCAGGGTATTTGTTTTTTCGTCACGAAACTTGGTATATAGCGTTCATTTGGAAAGCGATTTAACGATATATATATATATATATAAAGAAGAGCTTAGGTCCTTCGGCTAGGTATAGTCCGGGTGATACTGAGAGGTTTTTGGCTAACCCAATACAACGTGGAAGCAAAACAATATAAAGGGCTTGGAGTTTAAAAAAAAAAAAAAATGCCTAGGTTCACGGCCGCCCTAGAGTGAGCTGGCATCTCAAGTAAAAGAAGGAAGGAAGAAAATATAAAGGAAAAAAAGATTGTTTGTAACCATGGCTAAATTAGTTTTTTTTTTTGTTTAAATACATTTTTTTTTGTTATCCGTTTCTGGATATGTATTATATCAGACTCTCTTTATAGAATTAATCTGTTTTTATCGCTGGTATTTTGGCTTCCATCTCGAAGCCAAAGTTAGTTTTTTTTTCTCGTAGAAATTTCATTCTGCTTGCTCAAATTTGCGTCCATGATTTTATATTTGCTTTTTTTCTGTTATAATTTTTTTATATGATGGATGGAAGAAGCAGGATAGGATTCCTGAGAAGTATCACTACGAAAAAAAAATCTGCTGCTGGAGATGGAAGCCGAAGCATTCTTAGAGGTAGTGACTTTTTGATAAGAGTAGGATAAAAAATTATAATTCTCAACAAAACACATTTAAAGTTAAATTATTATTATTAAAGGCTCTCAAAATTGGCTGAATAAAAAGTAATTTTATCATCTTCTGGAATATTCGTGCCGGTATATCTGGTTGGCGCTCTTCAATAATGTCAGCGACACATGTTTTTCCCTGGCGGTAACCCATCCAACTACTGGCATGCCCGACGATACTTAACTTCTATGATCTGAAGGGAACGGACAGGTATATTCTATCTATTCGTTGTCAAACAAAGTACTTTGTTGAATAACCTGATTTATTTAATTATAAACATGTAATACATTAACTTATCACGTATGCCCAGACCTGCACGATGAGAGCGTGGTTATGAGCATACTTCTCTTACTGTATTTCTGGAATTCCCCCGGAAATATAAGACTCAATTCCACATTCGTTTGCTCCTCTCTTGATTCTGAAAAATCCGTTCTCTCCCCAGCCGGTGTTCCAGGAGTTGGCAGCAATCCAGAAGTCAGTTCCATTTTCTGTCCCCCAGCCTATGATTCTTACTGCATGATCTCCTAAGTACTCACCAGCAATGTAATGGTATACGCCTGAAAGATTTATTTTTTTTTTAGTCAATTTTAAATAATAATTGCAATAAAAAAATCGACTTGAGATTTGTTTTTAGTACATTAAAAAAACCCATGCTCAAATTTTGGAAAGATTAAAAAAAAAAAAATGTATTTTAAATTTCACTAACATTTTAAATCCCTTAAAATGTTGTTACAGATTCAACAATCCGGCCATATTTCAAAGAACATTTACCCGATTCAAACCAAACATGGAGGGTCGATAAAGGCTCCAAAGTAACACATTTCCTTCCAATTGGGGTGTTTCTACGTGTTCTGGAATAAAAAAACGTTTACATTTTATTTTTATTTTCAGAACCATTTTTTAGAAGTACCTTCTGAGATAATAAAATAGTCATTTATATGGTTAGAAAAAGGAGTCTTTCTTCTTTCGATAAAGCTCAAAGACGTAAAAATTGGATTATCTCAAGGCGAGATATTGAACTTCAAAACATCACCAACTTTTTCGCTTACAAAACTTTTTCTGCCGGACTGGGAAAAATTATTATTTTTTGTTTTCGATGATATTTACCACATTAGAGTTTTTTGGGGTGCTGATATTAAATCTGCTATTATTTTTGGTGTAAAAAAAACGTGGAATACTAGTTTACTTGAAAACGTGAGTATATTTTCGAATTTGTCTGACGAAATATGAATAATTGTGTAACGATTGTATTTTTCGACGTATCGACGAGCGTCGGTGTCGGGATCCCAGACCATCAGAAAGGCCAAGTATGTCGACGAATATGCATTTTGAGAGCTGTAAAATGAGCAAATGCCACCTGACAAACAGCACAACGATACAGTTTGATATTACTATGAGTTCGCTCGTATATAGTTAAAATTTTACTTTTTACCGTACAGGCCCATATTGCAATATTGAGAAGTATGCGGTGTCTCAGCCTAGTGGATTCTCATTTATTTCAGATGACCTCTTATATTGTAGATGACTTATTTTCCACATTTGTGACAGATGTGATTTCTCTCAAACACCTGTTAAGAAGATTGCTACGACAAACAAAGTTATCTCAACACAACAAAGCAAAATTGTATGGATGATCTTTTGTGTGGGTTCTCACATGCTGTGATAGTCGACTTCCACGAGCAAAATTCTTTGGGCAGTGGGCACACATGAAATACATATTTTATAGTTAACATTCAATCAAATCTACAATCTGAATTATCTATAAAGATAATTATCTAAGTTACTAGCCAATACTAGGAAATTAAAGTAATTGACAAGAAAAACCTTCAATACTTCCAGAAAAAAAACAACACTAAAAACTCTTTACAAGATTTTAAAAGCTCAGCCTCATCTAGCTTTTGATGGGTTTCCCCCTTTACAGGGGTTCCCATAAAAGCTAGGTGAGGCTGAGCTTTTGATGTATTGTAAAGGGAGAAATCAGGCGGCAGGAGAACATTACTGACCACACTATCTCCCTAGTGTCCTTAGTATGGCCATGAATCTGATGCCTCTACAGTTTCCGCCTCTCTGAGCCCTTGTGGTTACGGGACTGATTGATGGTGAACATGTCCTCACCATTGGCTTTTGCAATCACCATCAGGCCTAGTCATTAGACTTGTGCGGTTACATTTTATTCACGTATTGCTTCTTTCGGGAACATTTAAGTGTTGGAAGTTTTTGAGTTGGCAAACCATCTTGATATTGGCACGGACAATGGAAAAACAAAAAATATTGTTTATCTTTAAGCATTGTGAAATTAAGCCATAGCAATGCTTGGCCCGGCAGCGTCAGTAAGTGAAAAAACTACACTTCTTGTTGACATCATAACAATGTATATTCCTTTTTTTCTTTTCATTTTTTACATATTCACGTTGAACCTTTTTTCAAACATTTTCAGAAAGGGTAATAGTGAAAAAAATATATTTAAACATTAGTAAATAATATACCTGATTTGTAGGTTTGGAAGTCGGCGAACATGTACATAACTGCTTCCACTGGTCCTCGGGAATAAATTTCTTTTTGAATTTCTAAAACATCATCTTGCATGTAAAATCCACTTACGGCTAAAAATAAACATGTTGATCAGTTGTTAGCGTATGTTGATGTGATTTAGCTATTTATGTTGCACCTGTTTTTGTAAACTTTCCTCAAATCTTAATCGGTTCTAACCACTCGTACCAAAAATAGCCCTCCCATACATGTAAATGGCTGCATGTATGGTTGTGTGTAAGAATATTTGTATATCTATCCCCCCCAAAAAAACAACATAAATGTGAAATAGAAGCCAAGTTCCTCCCCCCACAAAGAAAAACTCCCTTCCCCAAAAACATCCCTCCTAAAACCCCCCAAAAACGCCTTACCATCCTACACTCCAAAAAAGTAGCATGAGTTAGTGTATTAAGTGCACCATATTTTCAACCAAAAATATTTGCCAATAAAAGAGATGATACAAGAAAGAAATGTCCAAGTTCATTACTTGGAAGACCTCATAGTTACTTACTAAGAACAGTAAAGACACTTCAACTGACATTTAAGAACAACAATAAAAATACTTATATCCAGTTTCTAAAATATCACTTTCTTCAACCAGGTATATTCTTAAACTTGGCAATGTTTAGTTTTTCTCTAAAGATAATTTCGGCACAAAAAAAACATTGTCAAGTTTAAGAATATACCTGGTTGAGGAAAGTGATATTTTAATAACTGGACATAAGTATTTTTATTGTTGTTTTTAAAGGTCAGTTGGAGTGTCTTTACTGTTCTTAGTAAGTAACTATGAGGTCTTCCAAGTAATGAACTTGGACATTTCTTTCTTGTATCATCTCTTGTATTGGCAAATATTTTTGGTTGAAAATATGGTGCACTTAATACACTAACTCATGCTACTTTTTTGGAGTGTAGGATGGTAAGGCGTTTTTGGGGGGTTTTAGGAGGGATGTTTTTGGGGAAGGGAGTGTTTCTTTGTGGGGGGAGGAACTTGGCTTCTATTTCACATTTATGTTGTTTTTTTTTGGGATCTCATTACTTTTTTCTAAGTACTAATTACAATTTAGTTGTTACATACCTACTGGATTTTGTACTTCATACAAAAGCAGGGTCTTCAAATTCATAAAGTTCTCCTTACTGTTTGATATTTGATACCAATAAGTAGCATACCTATCTACATCTAATCACTAGACTAGAAAAGTTCTAAGCTCTTCCAGATGACAGTACTCTAGAGGACAAATTGATTGCTCTCTTAACTAAACTATTACACTGTAAAACACAGGAACCTTATCCCGAGGATAAAGATCACAATAGGGAAAGTGTAGAAGGCCTTCAAGAAAAAGATAAGAACAAAGACGATACATTTTGGGTTTGGGATCCTAAACTTTGTAATTTAGATGGCTCGACTTTGAAAAACTTAGTATCTGCTTTGAAGTATATTATGCAGTGAACCCCTACGACTTTATTTACTACATTTAAGAAAGAAGTCACAACTGTTGTTGTTAAGATGCGTCGAAATGTTTTTTAAAACATCAAATATAGGTTCTCCTTACCAAGACGATTCATTTGATACCCCACATGATGGGTTTCAGAAGGAATGATGGCATTTCGATGGAACAAAAAGTAGAAAACGTCATAGGTAATATGAAACTCCCGTATCAAGACCTACCTGCGTGCCAAGTTTGGTCAAAATAGGCCAAACGGAGTGAATTTGTATAAGGAACAAACATACAGTTCAAAAAAAAAAAAAAAAATCAGTCCCGTAACAGGCCACAAGGGCCCAGAGGGGCAGATACTGTAGAGGTATCTGATTCTTGACCGTACGGCACACTAGGGAGATAGTGTGGTCAACACTATGCTCCGGCCGCCTGATTTTCCCCTTGGCTGCTTCGACTGCTAGAGTCATTAGCACCCAAGGTACCCATTATTAATTAAATTAATTAAAGGCTGGGTGAGCCCAGGGACGATCTGGGACCCCAAATCCAACCCTCGAAAAGCAGCACTAGAAGAAAAAATCTTTAGTGCGCGCTCGGGTTTTGAACCCGGTCCTCCAGTTCATTAGTCGAGTGCTCTACCACTGAGCTAACCTCGCCCCCCAAACATACAGATAGACAGCTGAAAGACCTTTTTTACCTAGCCTAGTGCATTCCCCGGACCAAGGCCTACCTGTGTGCCAAGTTTGGTAAAAATCGGTCAAATGGTGTGAATTTGTGTAAGGAACAAACATGCAGACAGACAGCTGATAGACGATTTTGACTAGCCTATGACACTACCCGGATAAAGACCGACGTGTGTGTCAAATTTTGTCAAAATCGGTCAAACGGTGTGTATTTGTATAAGGAACAAACAGACAGACAGACAGCTGATAGACAATTTAACCTAGCCTATGATTATCCCCGTATCAAGACCCATCTGTGTCCCAAGTTTGGTCAAAATCGGTCAAACGGTACGGATTTGTAAGAGGAACAAACATACAGACAGACAGCTGGTATAAGATTTTTACCGAGCCTATATTCGTCTAATTGTTTCTTAAAACATCAAATATAGGTTCTTCATACCGAGACAATTCATTTGATACCCCACATCATGGGTTTCGGACGGAATGATGTGTTTCCGAAGGAAGTACAAAACTGGCACGCCCCCGCCCCGGAAGCGGAGTCAAACACAACTTTTCGCGATTTTTCGATTTTTTCCTTTAATAACGTCTTTATATCTATCTTCATGCAAAATTTCCAGTCTCTAGCATCATGGGAAGTGCCTAATAATTTTGATGAGTCAGTGAGTGAGTGAGTGAGTCCTATAAATCCCGATTTTCGATCGCTTATATCTCAGAAACTATTTGAGGTAGAATTATGAAAATTTCCAGTTTTACTCACATCTAGTATTATAATACCTGTGAAAAATTTCATAGCTTTATCTTTACCTGGTTGAAAGTTATGAGAGGGTAAAAATCGGCTCTATGACCGCCTGTAATATACACGCAGTATGCTTAGGCCGGAACTTGGCCTGACGCACTACCGTGCGCCTAGATGTGTGTGTCTGATTACAGGTTAGTGGGTACATTTGTTGATATTTTCCCTTGAATGAGCAAGAATCTTTCATCATCCCATAAGAATCGTGTTGATTCGTTGGATAATCAGCGAACTAGTTCCAACAAGAGTGTGGGATCATTCCGTTTCCGGATTATAAATGTCATCTTGTACCGAAATTCGTTATACCTCACTCAGAACTAATGATCGGGTCGTATTATGAAAATATGTGATTTTGGAAAAGCAGTTGTGGAAACGATTTAGTCAGTTGAAACCTGTTCCAGATGTTTGATATTCCCCTAATATAAGATATTTAAATTTGGTTGCGTTTGAGGTAAGTAAGTATTCGAAAAAAAATATTAATTGACATAAAAAGTATTGGGATCTTAGTATATTTACTAAACATCTCGAAAACGATTGGGAAATCGTGGTAAGTGGAAGGTGACTATTCAGTTCCGAGGATACTGTTCCTTTTGTAATTGAAGCGGGACACTCCTACAATAAATAAATAATTGTAGTTTAAACAGGTTGTCTGATAGCAATGAAACGTGTAAAATAAATACCGTTAAATTTTTGAAACATTTATGATAATTTACTAACTTCTTTGGTGGTCCACGCTGTACCGCCCTTCATACGAGCGGTTAGTACATCTACGAACACATCTTGGAGTTTTTCTTCGTGGCAGGGAGGAGCAATCTGGTAGTTCTCCTTTCTTACCTCTATGATCACAAGGTTCTATTTCGTATGGTTGGCAGCCCTGAAAATAAAATAAAGTATTCACCTGACATTAACGAAGTATTTAATAATCAAGGATTTTTATTTATGTACATTTTTTTAACACCTTCTCGCCACTCTCGGAAACTTGGGCGTTTATAGAAAATAATTTCAGAAGAGGCTGGAAGAATTTAGGGGGGCTGAGAACATTTGGGGGGTATGGAATACTAACAATCTAGAACTTGGAATAGTTAGCCTAGATCTAACTGATCATATTTACTTTATTTTTAAGTTTTTTATGACACATTTTACCGATTTCGAGGGGGGGGGGCTCCAGCCCCCTCAGTCCCCCTTATGTACACCCAAGCTCGGAAAGAACAACAAATAGTTTATAGTTTTCACCAGATTGTGAATTGCCCACATGGCGCTTACGCGCAATTCAGTCCTTGGAGTTCTGCACTCATCGTCATATGAAATGTTTCAAGTGTAGAAAGTATAATCATTTCTTGGAAAAGGTTTGCTCTGATTGGAGATAATCATGAAATGTCTCCGACTTAAGTGGAAGCTCTACATGATGACCAAACATTTATTGACAGGATAAGTTAATTAATTAAGTCATTTTCTTTTTAAATATGTACTTACTTGTTCCGATTTATAATCGCCTCCAGACACAATTCCATTGGCCTGAAAGAACTCCCATGCAGCTTCGGGAGATCCAGATTCGCAACCAGTGCCTTCATCGCAACAAGCTAGTAATTCCTCAGTAGACAGTTGTACTCTAAATGTGCCATTTTTTGCGATACAGATCCGATCTGAGAAGGCGCTTGCAGCTGCTACGGCCTGCATTACATAGAGGTAGTAGTACAGAGTAGCTAATTATTACAGAGATCATGGTCGCTAAATTAGCATTTTGAAGGCGATTTAATATATATAAAAATTAGAATGAAGAATTTAGACTGAAGTATAAAATCATGTATCGGAATATATATATATTAATTAATTTTGAAAAGGCTTTTAAGAGTATGTGGAAACAGAAGGCTACATCCAGAGTGCAGTCAGGAATTTTCTCAGCGAGCCATGAGATGAGAAAATTTCTGGGGATCGAACCCACCATCTCCCGCTTAGGGATCTAGCGCGCTAGCCACTAGACCACGGGAGACCCCAACTGATGAAGTTAAATCTAAAAGGCAAATCCTGAATTTCTATTAGAAAATGATAACACTCAGGGCTCATATTTGAGTTCCACTTTATTCGAAACTGCAGTAAATGACATCATCAGTACTCTCAGAACTAGTATCAAATGTTTTCTATTCGCCGACGATCTTGTAATCTAAGTGAATTTACGCAGATAAAATTGCGGACCACTATAAGAAATTTAGATCAATTACCAAAGTGTCTGGGTTAAAATTTTCAGTAGAGAAGTTTAAATGAATAGGTACATGTACTTAGAGAGAAAAAAATAAAAAAAGTCCGACTCGCAGAAACTGCATCATCTTAGCGCGGTTCCATTCAATTCCCTAGTGTCATTTTGTATACGTAGAATACAAACAGTTATTACTTTGTTTAGATCATTCTTAATGTTAACACATATTCCAAAGAAAAGCAAGGATGTCGGCAAGGCACAAGAAACTATCCTAAGCGGAAATTACTCTTTCCGCCGTTCCAAGTTTCGCTCTACGAATATGTTTCTAATTGACTTAACTTGCTTTACTAACATATCCATTTTAGTGTTAAATGCAAGTAAAAACACTTACCTACTCATTATACTGTTTCTTTTTTTTTTTTAAGTGCATCTGCTACTGGGGCCATTAGCACCATTATACTGTTAAATGCAATTAAACAAAATAAAATTGTACAAGAAAATTAGAACGTAGTGTTATATTTTAATGTGCTACGCCACATACAACCACAAAATATTATTATATTTCTACTATAGCATTTGGCTGCATGACTTACTACAGGTAAAATATCTGTCAACTCTTGATTTATGAAGTGCAATAAAAGCCTACCTGCCTGGTAGCTCGACCCGGGCAGGTGTCTGACCCTACACAGAGTGTTCTCTTTCAGCAGGAACTGCGTCATCTTAAGACGTATCCGTTCTCATCCATAGTGTCATCCATAACTTAAAATAGAACTAAACATTTTTTGTTTTATTTCATGAAAATTGCTAACAGCAAGTAGAACATTTAGTAAGCTTTCGCATGGTAACCCTCCGTTTACCAATGTTCCCAACCGTTTTCGAGATATTAGGGAAAGTGGGGTCTCCCGTGGTCTAGTGGCTAGCGCGCTGGATTCATAAGCTGGAGATGGTGGGTTCGATCCCCACCGGATTTTCTCATCTCAGGGCTCGCTGAGAGAATTCCTGGCTGCCCCCTGGACGTCGGCGCTAATGTCCAAGATTTATGTCGATGCGCCGTAAAAAAAAAAAAAAAAAAAATGGAAAGTATACGAAGTTCCCAAAACTTTTCATGTCTGTTAATAAAATATTTTATTCTAACCCTTCCTTAACTCCAAACGTAACCAAAAGTTTAACATATTAATTTTGATGAAATTCGAACATGCAAAAAATGTTTCAACTGAATTCCATGATTTCAAGTACCAAAACCAAATAAGTCTGCCAGAAAGGCCTCCGCTCAGAGGAAAGCCTTGGGAACGGTCTCTCTTTGAACGCTACATTTTTAACAATAAATTGATCTTCTTATTTTACTTAATCTGTTTTATTGTCAAATACATTATCCGACTATAAGCAATTTAAAAATAACAAGGAATAAAACAGACAAAAAGAACCTTTCGAATAAATGAAATAAATTACTTTAAAGTTTTAAGCACTTATTTCTCCGATTGGCATCACCTAATTAAAACTTTCTTCAAAACCTTTTTTGTAGAGCATTTAGTAATCTTACGAATGGTAACCTTCCACTTCCCAAGATTGTCAACGGTTTTCGAGATACTAACGAAAGTATACAAAGTTACCAAAACTTTTTATGTCTGTTAATAAAATATTTTATTCTAACCCTTCCTTAACTCCAAAAGTAACAAAAATTTCAACATATTCGTTTTAATGAGAGTAGAACATGCAGAAAATGTTTCACCTGAATCCCATAATTCTAAGTACCAAAATCAAAGACAAAAAGAACAGTTCGAATAAGCGGAATCAATTACTTTAAAGTTTTAAGCATTTATTTCTCCGATTGACATCGCCTAATCAAAACTTTTATCAGAACCTGTTTTGTAGAGCATTTAGTAAACTTTCTAATGGTAATCTTCCGTTTACCAAGATTCTCAACCTTATTCGAGATATTAAGGAAAGTATACAAAGTTACCAAAACTTTTTATGTCTGTTAATAAAATATTTTATTCTAACCCTTCCTTAACTCCAAACGTAACAAATATTTCAACATATTAGTTTTAATGAAATTAGAACATGCAGAAAATGTTTCAACTGAATCCCATGATTCTAAGGACCCAAACCAAAAACTATTTTTCCCATTTGCTCGAAAACGGTTAAAGCTATCGCCTTGAAAATGGTTTCATTCGTTTTCCTAGCCCAAGAAGCATATAAAACGAGTACTTACCAGCTTATGAACTCAAAAACGTAAGCGTTACGATTTTTTTTGCGTGAATTTCGCCCCAAACGCCACCTTCCAGTGGGCGGATTTTGCTGGTTAATGAACTTGACTTTTCAAATTAGACGAAAGATTTTTGTACCAAATTTCATCAAAATCGGACCATTCGTCTGGGAGCTAGAGAGCGAACAGACAAATATATATATATATATATATATATATATATATATATATATATATATATATAAATTTCTGAAACGCAAAATTTTCTAGTTGGCACTTCCGGATTTTGTCATGAGATCAACCTTATAAGCGGGGTTCCTCCGGGGGGAGGGAGGAACCGCGCTAAAATGGAAATAAAATGAAAAACTAAGCAAAGAACCATGTATTACTGTATGTTATCATATTTAAACAATTTTAAATTCTTGGGCCTTAGGTTGAAGAAGGATTGGCCATAAAAAGTGAATTGAAAGTTTTTTCCAACATACAGTGAAATAAAAATGTTGGTCAGTATCCCTAATGCTGGGATCAGACTACCATAGTCTTCCGAACATTCCATGGAGAGTACGAATATTGAAATTTAAGACCAACAGCAGGGTGCTTATTACGCTTTGCTTTATTTCATGACTGCTTATTCAATCACAAAGTGTATCAATATATTTTATAAACGATAGGAAAATCCATTGTTAAAATATTGATTTTTTCCAAGCACAGAGTGGTGGAGCTCCATCGGCAATTCCAATATTGGAATTGCTGATGGAGGTCAAAAAGTGTGTTGATTTGACATGGAATGACCCTAGTTTAAGATTCACATACTAACAACAGGCATGTTAAATATTTATTCATGTCAAATCATTTTATTATTTTATGTCAACTCAACACACTTCTTGACCTCACCCTTTCCGATATTAATGAAAATTGGTACACCCAAAGTAGGTGTTGGGTCAAATAAAAAGACCAAATTTCAAATTTTTATCTAAAACGGTTTTCAAAATACGGCCTCGTAAAGTTTTCAAAAAGCGGTCAAATCTCGCTTTTGCAAAACATTTAAATAGACATAGCTCCTCTCCTGTTTACGTTACAAACATGGGGAAGGTGTCAATGTTTAGCTCTTTATATTCCCTTTCAAACGACATGCAACACATGATAGGTTATGAGAACATAATGTTTTTCAAAATCAAAAATTTTGAATCTAAATATTTTCAAAAACGCATCTTCAAAAACTTTGAAAAAATTATATATAATAGGTCATATTATTACTAATTTGTATAGCAAATTTGGTTATGGGATGGAAATGGGTTCTAACTCAAAATAATTTAAAACCGAAGGCAGCTTTTGACTAATTTTACGTATTTTTATATATAAACACTTTTTAATACATAATTGTATAATTTAATCCAAACTTTACTGTTGCATATATTTCATAGACACTTCAACTTCATTATCCTAATTACAAAAATTATTTAAAAAAATATTATACATTAATAATTTGTTGTAATAAGCTTAATTTAGAACATTTGTCTAAAATTTAATGATATATTGTACTCAAAATATTTTAATTGACTAGGAACTTAAATAAAACATAAATATCAACAATTTACACATATATATATATATATATATATATATATATATATATATATATATATATATATAAATAATATATATATATATTTATATATATAATAATAATATATTTATATAATAATATATATATATATATATATATATATATATATATATATATATATATATATATATATATATGTATATATAAATGTTAAACTATTAAAGTGGTTGAATATTTTACAGTGAAACTTGCATAAGGTCTGCAAATGTTGGAGGTACTGGGATAACATTTCATCGCTTCTTAAAATTTCATATTCGGTTACCACGTAATTTCTCCCTTTTGGAGTTATGGGATTCAAAGTTCATAATAAATTAGTAAATGGGAGCCGTAATATATCTAGTCTTCTTCGGTAGCTGGATGATGGAGAAGGTCCTTTGGGATGAAGGAAGGAAACTTTTACTTCATCTTCGTCCTTGTTTTTGTTTATTATATAACCAAGGCACTAGTTAGAGACATAGACTATACTTATGTACTATTCACTAATGTATTATCTACTGTGAATCCCATAACTCCAAAAGGGAGAAATTACGTGGTAACCGAATATGAAATTTTCAACACTTGTTTCATGTAAGTTTCACTGTAAAATATTCAACCACTTTAATAGTTTAACAGGTAATACGCTTTCCGATGAATTCTTACTTGAAAACGGAGTGCCTCAAGGAGGCGTCCTGAGCACCACTTTATTCAATATAGCAATTAATTCCGTTGGATGCTTTATCCCACCACGCGTATCGTACTGTCAATACGCCGACGACATTCTTCTATATATTTCTTCTAAAAACTTTGAAACTGCAGAAGAAATAATCCAAGATACCATACACGCCCTCGAATATTGGTCTTCAAGGAGTGGCTTCCAATTCTCAGAAGAAAAATCACAGTGCACAGTTTTTTATAAAAGACACAACCTCCCGGCAACAAATTTAAAATTAAATAACACCCACATTAGACACAGTAACACATTAAAATTTCTTGGAATAATATTCGACAAAAAACTGACATGGGGACCCCATATAAAAAGTATTCTCTATAAATGCAACAAATCGTTGAATTTATTGAGAATTCTTAGCAATACTAAATGGGGAGCTGACAGATGTACCATGCTAAAACTTTATAGAGCTTTCACCAGGCCTCTGCTGGATTACGGTTCAATAGCATATTCATCTGCCAGTCCGACAACACTCAAAGCATTATACACAATACACAACACAGGTATAAGACTTGCAACAGGAGCTTTCAGGTCGTGTCCAATAAGTAGCCTTTATTCCGAATCTGGAGAACCTTCGTTGGATTATCGACGCCAGATGATTTGTCTTAAATTTATTGTAAGATCAAAAAATTTGAACACCCCATGTGTTAAGAGGTCCTTAAACAACCCTTATATAAACACATACGTACTCAAACAACCGAAACAAAAACCCCTCCTAATCCGTTTCCTTGAAAATACAGATAATATTACATTTATAAATTCTGCTACATACCTTTATCAACACCTTACATACCCCACCTTGGAGAGTAAACAACCTAAGAATCGACTTCACAATGACTAAATTTAAAAAATCTGACGTCTCATCTCAAAATTATTACAGAAGTACATTTAACAAATTGACAGGAAATAACAAAAATACACCAATAATATACACAGATGGGTCCAAAACAGAGAGCGGGGTAGGCGCCGCAGCTGTTTTAGGAGAAAAGGTTTATCAGATTAGCCTACCGTTAGACACAAGTATATATACAGCAGAGCTGCAAGGCATACTTTTGGGCCTATCTAACGTACAGACTACAATAACACACATAATACTATGTACTGATTCATTAAGTTGTTTACTCTCCCTATGCAACATCTACAACACCAACCCGATCATTATCAAAATTGTACAAGAACTACTGAGACTAAAGGACCAACACACCATGGTAACAATGGTATGGGTTCCTGGTCATGAGAACATCGGACAGTCTACATTAGCGGATGAACATGCAAAACTTGCTACAAGAAGCCAACCGAACGACCAGTACTTACTTACAGTTCAAGACCTACAAATAACAATAACAGAAGCTGTCCTGAATAGGTGGCATGCAACGTGGTATAGCACTCAAGATAACCACCTAAGGGAAATAAAGAGCAATATACGACCATATACGTCAAGCAAGCAGAGAACAAGACGTGACGAAGTTGTACTAACAAGATTGAGAATCGGACATACACGCCTCACTCACTCACACCTATTTACTAAACAAGACAAGCCTAGGTGCGAAGCATGCAACGTTCCTTTGACTACCTACAGGCACCGCATGACCTTAGCGAGCTGTTAGCAGAAAAGAGCCCATATATTGATACCATACTGACATACTTAATGACCACGAATACGTATAATAAAATATAGTAATATTACAAATGACCCACGATCTTAATTCCCATCAAAATTTCTGATCTTACAATAATTGTCAACCTAACCTATTCATTTTTTTTTTTTTTTTTTTTTTTTTTTTTTTAATCTTTTATTTACTGTTATTTTTATTTTAATTTATGTTCCTTATTCCTTTATTTATTTTAATTTTTATTTATTAATATTAATATTATCATTATTTTTATTTTTTATTTATATTATTATTTTTTTTTGTTTATTTTATTTTTTTATGTTATCATTGTTTATAACCTTCCGTTATTGGCGTTAAAATGGAAAAAGAATTCAATGAAAAATTGAATTGTATTTTGGAAGAGTTAAAGAAGCTCAGTAAGTTAGAGACTCTGGAAGAGAAACTAACAAATATCGAGGACAATTACAGAAAAGATATAGAGAAAATTCAGGTTGAGGTGGATACTGTTAAGACTGATATTACCAAATTATTAAAGTACCAGCAATATAATGATCGTTCATTAAGACAAATGAATTTAATTGTTTTTGGGATTAATAAAGGAAATCCTCAATCTATGGCAGAGGATTTTATTAAAATTTGTAATGCCATTGAGGTGGAGATTAGGCTTAATGACATTAAAAGTGTTTTTATAATAAATAAAAATTCAGAAAATCCTCCTGTTAAAGTAACATTACTCTCATCAATGCTCAGGAATGAAATTTTAAGGAAAAACAATAACAATAAATAAAAGAGGATCTTCCTGCAGAGATTAGAGAAATTAGAAATAAACTGTTTCCTTACCTTCTAGGCTACAAAAAGCAAGGTTTACTTTGTGGAATTAGGTATGACAGATTGCTTGTGGATGGAAAATTATATAGTCTCGAGCAGCTTGAGGCACAAGAAAAAGCCAGGAGTAAAAGACTTCGGGGTGAGGAAACTTCACCTGAATTAGATTTTGTGGAAGTGAATAAAACAGAGGAAGTAGTAAAAAACACTCCTAAGAGAAGAAGTGATGAGAAACGTGGAAAACCCCTTCAGAAAAGAAGCAACAGCCTAGAAACTTATTACCCTTTATTAAAATCAAGTTTGCCTCAAGGTTCCAATAGTAATATTAACAATCCTAAAAATAAAGGAGGCGAGGAAACCAACCGGCCAAGTAAGCTATAGCAACTAAGACAACATCAGACTGTTAAAGAATGCCTCAATGTTTGTACACTAAATGTTAGAACATTGTTGGGGGACGACAGGCTATTGGAATTGGAAACAGCAATAAAGGACATTAAATGGGATATAATTGGGCTTGCAGAAGTGAGAAGGAGAAGGAAGCAAATAGGTAAATTAGAATCCGGCTCAATATTTATGCATTCCTCTTCATTGAATGGGCAGTATGGTGTTGGTTTTTTGGTTAATAAAAAATTGAAAAATAAAATATTACATTTTGAGGAAATTACTGTAAGAATTGGAATTTTAACTGTGTCTTTGGGCAGAAATAAAATAATGACAGTGGTTCAGGTGTATGCTCCCACTGTAGATTCCAATGAACAAGAAAAGCAAGATTTCTATAAGAAGCTAGAGGAGATTCTTGGTAGTATGAAAAGAAAGAATAATTATATAATTGTGATGGGCGATTTTAATGGTCGAATCGGTCAGCGCATAAGAGGTGAGGAAGAGGTAATGGGGAAAATGTCATATGGTAAAAGGAATGAAGGAGGTAACAGTGTTATCAATTTTGCATTAGCTCACAAGCTAAAAATAGGTAATTCATATTTTGGTAAAAAATTAAAAAATAAATGGACATGGAAATCTCCAAAGGAAGAGAAGTTCCAAATAGACTATATTTTAGTGAATCATATAAAATTTTTGAAAACAGTTGAAGTGATCAAAAACCTCAATTATAATACCGATCATAGACTGGTCAGGGGAAATATATTTACCAACAAATTTAAAAAAGAAAGACCTTTCAAAATATCAAATAATTTACTCAATTTTAAGGATAAAAATTTGTAAGAATTTAGAGCCATTTTGAAAGAAAATCTTGCTAAAATTGAGGAAGAGGGCTCTCTGCAAACAGTTCAGGAAAAATACAACAGCATTATTAAAGTGTTACAGGAAAGCTATAACCAAACAAGTTCTCCAACTGGAAATAGAAAATATAATAAACTTTCAATAGAAACTAAACAGCTTTTGGAGATAAGAAAAGAACTAAAAATTAAAGAAACCATGACACCATTGGAAAAAATAGAACTAACTGAGCTCAACAAACTTATTAGAAGGAAGATTAAGTCAGACATAAAGGTTTACAGAGAGTGTATAATACAGAATATTCTTGAATCAAATAGATCTAGTAGAAAGATTAGAAGGGAACTAATGTCAAATAAGGAATGGTTTTATTCTCTTCAGGACCAGTTAGGAAAGCAAGAAGCCGGAAGAAAAGAGATTATGCATATTGCAACTGATTATTTCAAACAACTTTATTATCATTCTAGCTTAGATGAACAGGCTATAACAAACTACAGATCAGTTGAAGATATTCCATGTATAATGACCTCAGAAGTAACTGCAGGGATGAAAAAGCTTAAATTTAACAAAACACCTGGCCCAGTGGAAAATGGAGTGAAAAATGAAATGCTTTTGGCAGGAGGGGGGATTCTTGCAGTAGAATTATGTACATTATTCAACCTAATTATGACAGAGGAATCTATACCTGAGGAATGGAATATTGCCAAAATAATTTTATTACATAAAAAAGGGGACAAAACTAAAATTGAAAATTATCGTCCCATATCTCTCTGCTTGACAATAGCTAAGCTTTTCACTAGTATTATCAATAGAAGAATAGTCCATTAAATCTCGCCAACATTATCAATAGAACAAGCTGGTTTCAGGAAACATTTCTCAGTCACAGACCATCTCCAAGTTATAAATCAATTAATTGAGAAATCTAGAGAGTATAATTTTCCTTTATATTTTTGTTTTGTGGACTTTCAGAAGGCCTTTGATAGTGTGTATCACACAAGCATTTTTGAGACAATGAATGAAATAGGCCTACCAGGAAAATACATTTCAATTGTAGGGAAACTGTATGCTGGGAATACAGCTTATATTCAGGCAGAAAGAGATGGACCAAAATTTTCTGTAGGTAGAGGAGTAAGGCAGGGCGACCCACTCTCTCCAACTCTCTTTATTATATTATTGGAAAAGGTTTTCCGAGCATTTGATTGGTTCAACATGGGTGTCAAAATTGATGGTAGCAAACTGAGCAATTTGAAGTTTGCTGATGACATCGTGTTGATCTCAGAAAAGGCTGAAGAACTAAGAATAATGGTGAACGATCTCATGAACCATAGCGCTGAAGTATGACTAATCCCAAATTACACTAAGACCGTGTTAATGACCAATAGCTTAAAGAAGGAGATAAGCCTCAACGGGATCGCTCTACAGTATGTAGATGAATTTGTTTACTTGGGACAACTCATATCCTTTAATAATCGTGCAGCTAAAGAAGTGCAAAGGAGAATTACTAGAGGTTGGCAGAAGTATTGGTCACTAAAGGAAGTAATGAAGAGTAACTTTAGCCTGAATAACAAGAAGATGGTGTTCGAAACCTGTGTTCTCCCTTCTGTGAGTTACGGCTGCCAAACATGGGCACTGACCAAGGAGCAAGAATCCAAGCTAGTAGTGTGGCAAAACTCCGTCCTTAGAAGCATGATGAACTACAGGAGACGGGATAAAGTCAGGGGTTCATTTATGCGGCAAGAATCCGGAGTGACAGATATAGGCCTGCATATAAAGAAAATTAAGTGGAAATGGGCTGGTCATCTTGCCAGATTGCAGGATAGCAGGTGGACCCTGAAGGCTACGGAATGGATTCCGCTTAACTTAAGGAGGAGACGAGGTAGACCATGTAGGCGTTGGAGTGATGTCTTTAAGTCTGTTGCTGGTCCGAATTGGATGAACGTTGCCAGGAACAAAGACAAATGGAAAGCAGTGTTGGAAGAAACAGGGAACTCCACTTCCTAGTTGGGTTGGTCACCAGGGAAGTTAGACCATTACCCCCATCAAGGGGAGGCCTGCATGAGAAACATGTATTTGTAAATAGTAATTTAAAAAGAAATGAATTTAAATTTTTATTTCTTTTTATTTTGGTTATTTTTTTGGAAATAGTTTTTTTTTTTGTTTGTATTGTTCCTCTTATGCAATAAAGGCTTTATTTATTTATTCCTTTATTTATTTTATTTTTTATTTATTATTATTAATATTATCATTATTTTTATTTTTTATTTATATTATTATTTTTTTTTTGTTTATTTTATTTTTATTTATTTTTTATTTTATTTATTTTTTTTTATATTTTTTTTTTATTTTTTTTATATTTTTTTCGGTTGGCCATCATATTATTAGACCAATTATTATACTAATCAAAGCCCTATGTTATCACCTATCTTCGGATTATATTTAATTTTCAGATTATGACCAATTACTTTATTGTTTTTTAGCGCGGTTCCTCCCTCCCCCATAGGGAGGAACCCCGCTTATAAGGTTGATACAATGAAACAATCCGGAAGTGCCGACAAGAAAATTTCGCGTTTCAGAACCCCTAGAGACCGAAAATAACGGTGGTTCAAATTTGTATATATATATATATATATGTATATATATATATATATATATATATATATATATATATATATATTTGTCTGTTCGCTCATTTATGGCTTCCCTGATGGTCCGATTTTGATGAAATTTGGTACAAAAATCTGTCGTCCAATTTGAAAGGTCAAGTTCGTTAACCAGCAAAATCCGCCCACTGGAAGATGGCGTTTGGGGCGAAATTCGCGCAAAAAAAACCGTAACGGTTACGTTTTTGAGTTCATAAGCTTGTAAGTACTCTTCTTATAGGCTTCTTGGGCTAGGAAAACGAATGGAACCATTTTCAAGGCAATAGCTTTAACCGTTTTCGAGAAAACTGAAAAAATAATTTTTGAATGCCGTTTTTGGTTTGGGTACTTAGAATCATGGGATTCAGTTGAAACATTTACTGCATGTTCTACTTTCATTAAAACTAATATGTTGAAATTTTGGTTGCGTTTGGAGTTAAGGAAGGGTTAGAATAAAATATTTTATTAACAGACATAACAAAGTTTTGGTAACTTTGTATACTTTCCTTAATATCTCGAAAAAGGTTGAGAATTTGGGAAACGGAAGAATACCATTAGAAAGCTTACTAAATGCTCTATAAAAAAGGTTCTAATGAAAGTTTTGATTAGGCGATGTCAATGGGAGAAATAAGTGCTTAAAACTTTAAAGTAATTGATTTCGCTTATTCGAACTGTTCTTTTTGTCTTTGATTTTGATACTTAAAATTATGGGATTCAGTTGAAACATTTTCTGCATGTTTGAATTTCATCAACACTAATATGTTAAAATTTCGGTTACGTTTGGAGCTAAGGAAGGATTAGAATAAAATATTTTATTAACAGACATGAAATGTTTTGGGAACTTCGTATACATTCCCTAATATCTCGAAGACGGTTAGGAATACTGGTAAACGGAGGGTTACCATGCGAAAGCTTACTAAATGTTCTACAAAAAAGATTCTGAAACAATTTTTGATTAGGCTATGTCAATCGGAGAAATAACTGCTTAAACTTTGAAGTAATTGATTTCGTTTATTCGAACGGTTCTTTTTGTTTGTTTTTATTCCTTGTTATTTTTTAATTGCTTAAAGTTGGATAATGTATTTGACAATAAAACAGATTAATTAAAATAAGAAAAACAATTCATTGTTAAAAATATATCAGGCTGTACCGTATGAAATGTCAGTTTTGGATTTGTCGATTTCCTTCAAATGTCTTGAAACTGTCGAGGCTCCTACTCCGAGTTCTTTGGCATATTCCCTAGTGTTTTTAATTGCTTATAGTAGTCAAATGTATTTGTCAATAAAACAGGATACGTATAATTAGAATCAATATTTTGTTTGTTAGAATTCAAAGATGCCGTATGAATATCTAGATTACAGTACTGGTGTTGATTTCGTTCTTTAGAATTATTCTTGGTATTCCCTATTTTCATCTGTTACCCATAGTTTTTTATTGTTAGTGGGTTTTTCTTATTGATTATAGAATATAAATCTATTTGGCTATAAAACAGGATACGTAAAATTAGTGACAATATTTCGGAGATTTCTGAGCGAAATAATTTTAAGATTTTCTACCACCACGAACGGCTTTTTTCCTCTATTTTTATACACTAGATAGGCTTTATTTTGCATATTATTCTATATAAGTTTTATTAAGCAAGGGATTCTGATGAAATGTCGTGTTTTTGCTGTGGATTTTAAATACGATGTGTCTAAGATTGGATAACATTAGCGAGTCTACATAGTTAAGAACTGACGACGGAGGATTACTTCTTGCTATGATTTAGTCTACATATGTATATTAAGTCCTAAATCCAAAAAATAAACTTCACAACGGTTAGATACTATGAGCGAACATGGGGGTTCAATGCCCGTAGAAACAAGCGGGCCGCAGGAAATTTACCTGCTAAGAGTTAATCCTCAAGAGCTGTAAATATACCCCAGGTATCTGCCGACACAAATACAAAGCCTAGGCGGAGAGCACCCCAAAAACACAGATCCAAACATAGGTTATATACTAAATATTCATAAAGACTACTTAGTTGTAAGCCGATTCATCAATTAGCAATCAATAGTTTTCAACAAAGGTTATATACTAAATATTGATAAAAAGTATTTAATTAGAAAAAAAAAAACAATATTCCACAAGACTTGTTTTTGGTCCATTTGTGTCTACTCCATAGACTTAATTAGGTATATTATTCTATTGTAGTTGGGCAACTAAACTTTGTTTTATTTTGTTAAATAAAGTTTTTTTTCTTGACTTCTTATTCGTCAAGACTTTTATTTGTCCTTGTGTATTTACTAGATAGGTTTTATTCGGCATATTATTCTATATAGGCTATATTAGGCAGGGTATTCTACTCAATCTTGTGTACTTCTTCTTGATCCTTCTGTACATGGGCGTATATAAAAACAATTTCGGGGGGGGGGGGCTGAGACCATTTCCAGGGTATGGAATACTAAATATTTAGAGCTTGGAATAGTTTTAGGCAACTAAAACGCTATTACACGTAAAATAAAATATGTTTTATGAACTAAGTGATCTTATTTAATTTATTTTTAAGGGTTTTACGAGAAGTTTTTATCATCAATTCAAAATTTCGGGAGGGGCTCCAGCCCCCTCAGCCCCCCTCATATACGCCCATGCTTCTGTATCCTCTAGAAAGGCTTTATTAGGCATATTTTGTATTGATTTACAGAGCTTTGCTTTAGAATGAGAGCCAGATTCTGTAATTTCCGCTTCTGTGTAAAAGTTAGCTACTGTCGGTGTCCCTGACGCCTTAATATCACTTTTAGTCGAGATGTTCGAGAGGATTTTGACAATTTTCACGAGATATATAAAAAAAAAAAAAAAAAGTTTATTTCTTTTCTAAGCTTATCAAATGGCACTAGGGACATGAACGGAACCGCGCTAAGATGCTGCAGTTCCTGCGAGTCGGACTTTTTTCTTATTATTATTTATCTTCAACTTTTTTTTTATTGTTTTTATTTTTTGTTATTCAATAGAGCAGACCACCCTTGTTGCGAAGCTCTCGAAACGAATAAATAAATAAATAATAGTTTAACATTTATAAATATGTAAATTGTTGATATTTATGTTTTATTTAAGTTCCTAGTCAATTAAAATATTTTGAGTACAATATATCATTAAATTTTAGACAAATATTCTAACTTAAACTAATTACAACAAATTATGAAGGTATTTTTTTAAATAAGCTTTGTAATTAAGATAATGAAGTTGAAGTGTCTATGAAATATATGCAACAGTAAAGTTTGGATTAAATTATACAATTATGTATTAAAAAGTGTTTATATATAAAAATACGTAAAATTAGTCAAAAGCCGCCTTCGGTTTTAAATTATTTTGAGTTAGAACCCATTTTCATCCCATAACCAAATTTGCTATAAAAATTAGTAATAATATGACTTATTATATATAATTTTTTCAAAGTTTTTGAAGATGCGTTTTTGAAAATATTTAGATTAAAAATTTTATTTTTGATTTTGAAAAAAATTATGTTCTCATAACCTATCATGTGTTACATGTCGTTTGAAAGTGCATACAAAGAGATAAACATTGACACCTTCCCCATGTTTGTAACGTAAACAGGAGAGGAGTTATGTCTATTTAAATGTTCTGAAAAAGCGAGATTTTGACCGCTTTTTGAAAAATTCACGTGGCCGTATTTTGAAAACCGTTTTAGATAAAAATTTGAAATTTGGTATTTTTATTTGTCCCAACACCTACTTTGGGTGTACCAATTTTCATAAATATCGTAAAGGGTGAGGTCAAAAAGTGTGTTGATTTGACATGGAATGACCCACTACTCTACTTTAGTGGATTCCAATTACATCATCAAAACCGACATCTTTGAATACCCCAAGTAAGCCATATGACGATTATTGTTAAACACATAATCGAGGAATGCAAAATATTTCAATAAAAACCCACCGACTGAAAGTGGAAGCTCTAAACGACGAGGAAAATACCTCTAAAAAACCTTACCTTATACCTCATTTAACAGAAGCGTAAGGCGTGAGCGCCTAAGTTCATGGATTCGATTCCCACTAGATGTGATGGTTTTCTTTCGAAAAACAAAGAATATGCTAACCGTCACCAATCGATGCTAGAAGCTGGTGTAAATCTATGTGTTATCCTCCTTAAAAATCTGTGTTGTGCATAGCTGGAAGTTTAAATTTAAACCATTACATACCCATGCTGCTGCGCAATTCCCTTGATCCTGAATGTGGCCGATGGTTACGCATTTAGGCCAATGCTTCCTCGAATCGAAGTTCTTCGGTAATTCCGAGCTATTGATCCTGGATTTCTGGAGCAGAGGGAGTTTTCCGTTCGCCTTTATCATCCCAAAGCGTTTCTTGAGATATGATGGTCTCACATGTTCGGCGTAATAGTTCTCTGCCTGAAATATTTACGAGTATTCTTAAATTATTAAAAGTAGAATTTTACTGAATCACATACAGTCGAGTGGTGGTAAAGGTCAGAGGTAAGTTTAAGGTCTGATAGGACCAAGAACATCCTCGGCCGTTTCTGCGGCGTTCACATCTGGCTAACTTACAAAGGAAGCGGGAGACCTCTGTAATCCAATTTCATTACGCTTAGCAAATAGGTTGGTTTATTATCCCTAACCATAGAGAGTTTATATTCCTAATAAAGTCAAAACAATAGTGTTTAATTAGAATGATGTATATACCACCCTGACAGCTCGTTGAAATCATTTGCCACAATATTCACTCCCCAATTCCAAGTTCCGGTTAACGAGTCATTACAGGTGTGTGTGTGTGTGTTTGTTAACACGATTGCGATCACAATTTTGAATCTTCGCATACAATATGCCCAACCTGCAAAATCACTTCATTAGGGTGTGGGGTTACTAAAACCTCCAAGTCATCACCCATAATAGTAACCCTCCCAGTATTAATTTTCTTAACCGGTATATTCAATGAAACACGGTACACTTGGTACTCTACTAAAGATATGCTGTGAAATGAGCTCAAGTAGGTACATCAGGATTGGGGTTTACTCTGTAGCCAAATTATTAGTTAGCAAGTATTGGTTGTTATTTGTATGTACCGGTCGTAATGTTTGCTTCCTTGAAACTTGGTACATATCGTGCACAAATAATAGAAATATTTAGTATGAAAATAACCAAAATCCTCCTGCTGGACGGACTTTTTATTTTTTCTATTGTAGACTATCGAATATTTTAGAGCCTATGGAAAGAATCTGTCATCAAATTATGTGAAATTTAAGATTATTTCGAAATATAATTTCAGGTTTATCTGCTTATATTATTTACATATATATTTGTCATTTTCAGAAGAAATATGTGGATTCGGAAAAAAAATGGGCTGTAGAATAGAACGCATAGCTTTTAGTACCCAAATATACATACAAATACGTGTATATAAATACATTTTGTAAGTAATGCTTAAAAGGTTATTATACGAAATATATGTAAAATCAAGTTATAATGCGTAATTATTAGTTATAATTTTAAATTTATTCCTTGTATAGTAATTTTCAGCGTAGTGAATAAATTTCACATTTTTGAGATTGTGAACCAATGTTCTACTTAATATAATAATAAAAAAAAATGTTTACGATTCACCTTCCATGTTCCATTCTTGGAGTTCACTTTATCCGTGATTATTTTAAAGTTGTCTAATTCCAGAGAGGTAGATCCTCCATTGACAAATAAAACAAAACAACAAAGCAATAGGAATTTCATTTGTATATTGGTAATAACCAAGAACGAAAGAACCTCGCAACGCACTTTAAGAAGACTTAATAATGTTATATTTGTTGGTACATTTATTTAAATAGCAAGAGTATTAGAATTATCATGAATAGGGAACCTAAATCCCTTGATAAAATTAATCTTAAAGAAAAATGTATACAAAAAAAAAAAATATCTATTTTTGTTTTCTTAGTGAATATCTGTACCTACTACTGATAAGAAAGGTGTCATTATTTACTCATGTTTGTGGATAGTTATCGTTGATTGAGGAAAAATATTCTTATTTGTGGATTTCCTTTAATTTTTTTGTTTTGCCAGTTTATGAAATGATTCTAACCCATTTAAATTAAGGCCACGAAAAATGTAGTTTTAATAATATGTACCATTTTAAATATGATATAAAAAATGGTACATATTATTATATCTTCAAATAATGAGGGTTTTCAAATACATAAGTGACCGCTTTTAACTGAATTCTTTAATCCAGCGTTTTCTCTAATCCGACTGTACTAAGCTTCCGACGACGCCGGATTAGGGACAGTCTACTATATATATAAAAAATAAAAAGAAAACTGTTTGTTTCTATTCTAAACCTTCCCGATGTCACTAGGAAACTCGCTAAGATGACGCACTTTCTGCGAGTCGGACTTTTTAATCCCCATGCGGAACAAATAGATACATTCCTTACATGTTTAATTAAAGCATTAAACCAATGAATAAACACGGGCTAAAATATCATTAGATATTTATTAGGGTGCTTTTAACTTTAAATGGCATTTATGAGCATGTGTACAAAGTGATGGCTGCTGCTTTAGAACGTTTAATTAGTGTTTCTAAGAGAAGTATCAACTCACAGAGTTCAAAGGGAAGGCTTACAGCTGGTTTTGAATGTTCTCAAGGAATGCTTTTGTATCTTCATCTTTAACTTATAGCTCTGTATTAGCTACACATTAATGGGCATCATTGAAATTAAATTCTGTTTTGGTTTTTGGAAGGGGTATCACTCGAGTGATATCCCATTCAAGTTATATTTTTATTAATGACTGGCCGATCTTTTTGGAAAATGAATTATCTTTATTCGTATACAACATTCTTGAAAGATGAAGCTTGCTCTCAATTGGATGAGATTAAAATAATGCCTAAGAGTTTTAACTTTCCAATTTTCTGCGCGGTTCCTCCCTCCGCGCATAAAATAGGGAAGAACCCCGCTTATGCGGTTGACTTCATGACGCATTCAAAAGTGACGACTAGAAAATTTAACTTTTCAGAACCCATAGACCACGAAAATAAAGGTTGTTCAAATGTGTACACAATACATATATACATATCAATAAATAAACACACTATATATGTAGCGGAACTCTGTTTTTTTCGGGCGAATTTCGCGGGATTTTTGAAGATCGCGAACTTTTTCTAGATAGATATTTGACGCTCATTTGAACTAAGATACTTAAATTTTGGATACATTTGAAGTTAAGGAAGTATTCGGGAAAAAAATATATTAACAGACATGAGCATTTTTAGGGCTTTCGTATATTTTCTTAAATATCTATAAAACGGCTGGAAAATCGTCCTAAATAGCAGTAACTATTCGAAAACTTAATAAATATTCTACAAAAACTTTTATGAAGTAATTTTCGATTGGACGGTCACATTGGGAGAAATAAGTGCTTTTTTTTATGTTTCCCTTAGTTACTTGTTATTTTTGTGATTGCTTATAGCACTAAAATGTATTTGTCAGTAAAATAGGATATGTAAAATGAGATACAATTTTTTGTTGTATGAAATAGAGCACTCCGAGTGGAATTCGAAGATGCCGTGTGAGTATTTTCTGCGACTGCTCTGCGTTTCGTTCTTCTGAACGTTTTCTGTCTCATTGTCAGTTTTTAATTTTTTTTTCTTTTTTAAATTGCATTTAACAATAAATTTGTTTATTTCAGTAAAGCAAAGTATGCAAATGAGAAGCATTTGTAATTTTACAAGAATGATTAATACATACTAATAACTGTTTCTATGCCTTTATAGGCTCTAGGGATAAGAAACGAAACACGCTAAGATTGTCATTTATTTATTTTTATTTTTTTGCGGCTCTGCATCTTAGCTCCGGGCTACATAAGGCAGGGCCCCCACTTCTCAGAGCCGGGCCCCCAATTCTCAGAGCCGGGCCCCCCATTTCTCAGAGCCAAACTGAACATTCTAGAACTTTGCTATAGGATTTTGGACATTTTAAAATTATTTCCATCTTGAGTTTTGAGCGAGGTGCAGTAAAGGTCACTTTCGGTACTTGTAGTTTTATTACGACTTTGAATGAAATATACTATTCTAGGACTGCACTTGTTTTGTCGTTTATGTACATTAAACAAATATTGATCCAATTCCAATAAATATAGGCTACGCCCGTTTATATTTCTCAATCCCATTCTTTTTAAAACATCTTAACCTATACATTTTTCCCAATTAGCGAGGCCCGGGACAACAGTACCCGGCTGCCCCCCCCCCCCCCCCCATGTGACGGCCCTGATATAAGGTCACTCTTTCCTTCAAAATAAGCAGAAGGCCCGATGGCCGTGGATATTAACTAGTGTGGTTCCATGCTTAAGGGTTAGATTCCCACTTAGATTTATGGCTATAGTTTCGAGAAAAAAAAATAACCCGGATAGAAAACGGTGTTAACCTGTAAATAACCCATCCTAAAATCTGCTTTATGTACAAAAAGTCCGACTCGCAGGAACTGCGTCATCTTAGCGCGGTTCCAGTTTTTTTTTTTTTTTTTTTTTTTTTTTTTTTTTTTTTTTTTTTTTTTTTTTTTTTTTTTTTTTTTTTACGGCACATCTACATCTAGGTCATTAGCGCCGACATCCAGGGTGTAGCGAGGAATTTCACCAGCGAGCCGTGGGATGATAAAATTCCTGCCGGAGGTTGGGAATCGAACCCACCATCTCCCGCTTATGAATCCAAGGCGCTAGCCATTAGACCACGGGAGACCCCGGTTCCTGTTCATATCCCTATTCTCATTTGAAAAGCATAGAATAGAAACAGATAATATTTTCCTCGGCCTTTGTTCAAAGGGTTTTATGGCTATACCTGGGGTCAGGTCCGCAAGACCTTAGAAACCTCTTCTACCGATACTTCATTTCATACGTTTCAATGAATTGGAAAATATCAAATATTTTCACACATTCCTGTGTTCTTTTACTATAGTAATAATTCTACAGATAAAATCAATTAAAAAATAAAATAAAAAAACCAACAGCATAAAGGCAATTGAAAATATTCAAAAGACGTCAACGAATCTTTTTCTCTTGGCAAGCTATATTTCTAACAATGAATTTTTTTTCTTATTTTGCCTAATCTGTTTTATTGTAAAATACATTATCCAACTATAAGCAATTAAAAAATAACAAGGAATAAAAACAGACAAAAAGAACAGTTCGAATAAGCAAAATCAATTACTTAAATGTTTTAAGCACTTATTTCTCCGATTGACATCGCCTAATCAAAACTTTCATCAGAACCTTTTTTGTAGAACATTTAGTAAGCTTTCTAATGGTATTCTTTCGTTTACCAAGATTCTCAACCTTTTTCGAGATATTAAGGAAAATATACAAAGTTACCAAAACTTTTTAAGTCTGTTAATAAAATATTTTATTCTAACCCTTCCTTAACTCCAAACGTAACCAAAATTTCAACATATTAGTTTTGATGAAAGTAGAACATGCAGAACATGTTTCAACTGAATCCCATGATTCTAAGTACCCAAACCAAAAACGGTATTCAAAAAATATTTTTCCAATTTTCTCGAAAACGGTTAAAGCTATTGCCTTGAAAATGGTTTCATTCGTTTTCCGAGCCCAGGAATCATATAAAACGAGTACTTAGAAGCTTATGAACTCAAAAACGTAAGCGTTACGATTTTTTTTGTGCGAATTTCGCCCCAAACGCCATCTTCCCGTAGGCGGATTTTGCTGGTTAACGAACTTGACCTTTCAAATTGGACGAAGGATTTTTGTACCAAATTTCATCAAAATCGGACCATTCGTCTTCTAGCTAGAGAGCGAACAGACAAATATATATATATATATATATATATATATATATATATATATATATATATATATATATATATAAATATATATATACATATATATATATATACAAATTTGAACCACCGTTATTTTCGGTCTCTAGGGGTTCTGAAACTCGAAATTTTCTAGTCGGCACTTCCGGATTGTTTCATTGTATCAACCCTATAAGCGGGGTTCCTCCCTATGGGGGAGGGAGGAACCGCGCTAAAAATGAAGGTAACATTTAAATAAAAATAAAGTAGCTTTATTGCACAAATAGTTGTTTTAAACATTGTGTTTAGTACAGAAGCATATTATATATTTCGATTTAAATGCCCGCGGTTTTTGCCCTGAGTGTTGAGAGAGAACAAGGGCAAAAGCTAACAATGACAGAGTAAGCACAGTAGAGGACCCAAACTCCATAGGATTTAAACTCCCTTGCTGAATTGTTAACAGGCCATTTAAAAATGGAAAATCTTTTCGACTTATTCCCCCACAGCCCCAGTACGCAAATCCACGTTCCTTTCACGACCACCTGGTAAACAAAATAGTATTATCTCAAATTTTACTATTAGTCTGTTTACGCATAATTTTATTTGTAAATAAAAATACGAATTTATTCGTACTTCATATACTTGTAAATACGAATATAAATTCGTAAATAAATATAAGTTCGGAGTAGAAAGATGTAAAATTTTCAAATTACACCAGATATTTTCATACTTAATAAAACCAAATTTTTATATAAAAGCGAGATAGCACCGCCAACGTTTTGAATTTGAAGGCTTCATCGAGTGATGCAACGACTTCCAAGAGGTAGTCTTTGGACAGTCTTGCTTCACAGCTCTGTTGATCCAAGCGAACGATGGCTATAAAACTCATTTCAGCGCGTTACTTTCTCACTCTATAGGGAGGAAACTCGCTTATGAAGTTGACCTCATGCTGCAATTCGAATGTGTCGACTAGAACATTTCACGTCTCAGAACCTACAGGTTACGAAAATAACGGCGGTTCAAATTCGTGTGCGTATATATATGTATATGATATATATATATATATATATATATATATATATATATATATATATATATGTATATGATATATATATATATATATGTATATATATATATATATATATATATATATATATATATATACATTTGTATATATTTGTCTGTTCACTCCTTAGCTGGCTCAAGAATGGACCGATTTTAATGAATCCTGTTATAAAAATACTTTCTGCGATTTGAAAGGGCAAGTTCGATAACTTTTTAGCGCGGTTCCTCCCTCCCCCATAGGGAGGAACCCCGCTTATAAGGTTGATACAATGAAACAATCCGGAAGTGCCGACTAGAAAATTTCGCGTTTCAGAACCCCCTAGAGACCGAAAATAACGGTGGTTCAAATTTGTATATATATATATATATATATATATATATATATATATATATATATATATATATATATTTGTCTGTTCGCTCATTTCTGGCTTCCCTAATGGTCCGATTGTGATGAAATTTGGTACAAAAATCCGTCGTCCAATTTAAAAGGTTAAGTTCGTTAACCAGCAGAATCCGCCCACTGGAAGATGGCGTTTGGGGCGAAATTCGCGCAAATAAAATCGTAACGCTTACGTTTTTGAGTTCATAAGCTTGCAAGTACTCGTTTTATAGGCTTCTTGGGCTAAGAAAACGAATGAAACCATTTTCAAGGCGATAGCTGTAACCGTTCTCGAGAAAATTGGAAAAATAGTTTTTGAATACCGTTTTTGGTTTGGGTACTTAGAATCATGGTATTCAGTTGAAACATTTTCTGCATGTTCTACTTTCATTAAAACTAATATGTTGAAATTTTTGCTACGTTTGGAGTTTAGGAAGGGTTAGAAAAAAATATTTTATTAACAGACATAAAAAGTTTTGGTAACTTTGTATACTTTCCTTAATATCTCGAATAAGGTTGAGAATCTTGGGGAACGAAAGATGACCATTAGAAAGCTCACTAAATGCTCTACAAAAATGGTTCTGATGAAAGTTTTGATTAGGCGATGTCAATCGGAGAAATAAGTGCTTAAAACTTTAAAGTAATTGATTTCGCTTATTCGAACTGTTCTTTTTGTCTGTTTTTTATTCCTTGTTATTTTTTAATTGCTTATTGTTGGATAATGTATTTGAAAATAAAACAGGTTAAGAAAAATAAGAAAAACAATTTAATGTTAGAGATATGGATTTCCAAGATATATAGCTTTTCAACTGCCTAGCGTGCTTCCTAGGGAGGGTTCTTTGTCTTTGATTTTGGTACTTAGAATTATGGGTTACAGTTGAAACATTTTCTGCATGTTCGAGTTTCATCAACACTAATATGTTGAAATTTTTGTTACGTTTAGAGTAAAGGAAGGGTTAGAATAAAATATTTTATTAACAGACAAAAAAAGTTTTGGTAACTTTGTATAATTTCGTTAGTTTTTTTTTTTTTTTTTTTTTTTTTTTTTTTTTTTTTTTTTTTTTTTTTTTTTTTTTTTTTTAACGGCGCATCTACATCTTGGCCATTAGCGCCGAATTTCGTTAGTATCTCGAAAACCGTTGACAATCTTGTGAAGCGGAAGATTACCATTCGGAAGCTTACTAAATGCTCTACAAAAAAGGTTCTGAAGAAAGTTTTAATTAGGCGATGTCAATCGGAGAAAAAAGTGCTTAAAGCTTTAAATTAATTGATTTCGTTTATTCCAATGGTTCTTTTTGTCTGTTTTATTTCTTGTTATTTTTTAATTGCTTATAGTTGGATAATGTATTTGACAATAAAACTGGTTAAGTAAAATAACAAAAACAATTTATTGTTAGAAATATAGATTTCAAAGATTCCAACACCTCGTCACTAGCGCGTCTGTTTCTAGTGTAGCCGACCCTTCCAGGTAAGATTGTAAATCATGACCTTTCAAGACTTTACTACTCACAGGAATGGCGTTAGTGACCTTAAGGGTTGACATGCCATTATAATAATTAATTAAAAAAAAAAGACTGGTGGAACCAAAATAATAACTGCTTCTATTTTAATCTTTCCAAATTAGACTAGGGATATGTACGGAACCGCGCTAAGATGATGCAGTCCTGCGAGACGGACTTTTTTGTCTTTGATTTTGGTACTTAGAATTATGGGATTCAGTTGAAACATTTTCTGCATGTTCTACATTCATTAAAACTAATATGTTGAAATTTTTGTTACGTTTGGAGTTTAGGAAGGGTTAGAATAAAATATTTTATTAACAGACATAAAAAGTTTTGGTAACTTTGTATACTTTCCTTAATATCTCGAAAAAGGTTGAGAATCTTGGGAAACGGAAGATGACCATTAGAAAGCTCACTAAATGCTCTACAAAAATGGTTCTGATGAAAGTTTTGATTAGGCGATGTCAATCGGAGAAATAAGTGCTTAAAACTTTAAAGTAATTGATTTCGCTTATTCGAACTGTTCTTTTTGTCTGTTTTATTCCTTGTTATTTTTAAATTGCTTATAGTCAGATAATGTATTTGACAATAAAACAGATTAAGTAAAATAAGAAGATCAATTTATTGTTAAAAATGTAGCGATCAAAGAGAGAGATCCCAAGGCTTTCCAAATGCCTCTGAGCGGAGGCCCGACTTATGGGATAGCTGACCCATACAGGTAAGATTGTAAATCAAGACCTTTCAAGACTGGTTTGTTTGAGATTTCATTTGGATAGGTGTTTCGCTATTGATCTAAACAAAGTAATAACTGTTTCTATTCTATGCCTTCATAAACACTAGAGACAAGAACGGAACCGCGCTAAGATGACGCAGTTCCTGCGAATCGGACTTTTTTTGGATGAAAGCAGTGCGAAAAAAAAAAATCGTAATAGTTTTTGTTGAGAGGAGATCGTTGACCGTTTGAGTGCGAAGGTAGATTTAGTCAGAATTCGGTCGTGGTATCTTAATAAAACTACATTTTATTAAAGGACATGTGTTTTACTAAGAAATAAAACACATTTACTAGAGCCGACGTTTCGGCTTAAAATTCAAGCCTTCATCATGGCTGTCAAACAAAGATGACGGAGTTAATACTAATTTATATTCAGAAGAAATGAAAGAAAAATATCACCCAAGGAGGAGGATTATTATGCAGATGTGATAAAGCTAGAGCTTAAATTACGCGTAGATTAATACAGATTTAAAACTTAAACGGGTAACATAGTAGTAGATATAATCTGATTAAGTACAGAATGAAAAAAAGGTTACCGATGAGACGAATGTTTAATCATTTTTGCGTTACTAGGCTTCGTGGTACACATTTTATAAGTAAATGGATTTGTGGACTAATGAAACCATTTCGAAGGCCATATGATAAATGTCGATGAGAAAATTGGAAATCGTTGTGAATTATGCGATTTTTAATAAGGCAATCTCATTGATAAAATTCCGTGCTTAAATGGAGTGATGTCCTCTTAGTGTTCGGTCAGTTTCCTGTTTTAGCGCCTGACATCTTGCTTCGCTTCGAAATTTCATTTGACATTTATCACCAAAGATTAACACAAAGCATTAACTGTTTCAATTCTAAGTTTTCCAGTGACACTAGAGATAAGAACAAAAAAGCTCTAAGATGACGCAGTTTCTGCCAGTCAGACTTTTGATATAAATAGTTTTATAACTAGAATTACTTTGTCCCGAGTATGTGTATTTTGTCAACGGTTAACGATCTGTTCTGAATAAATTGTGACATGTTTTAAAAGTGGTAAATCCATTTTCTGGAATAAAAATGTTTTGATGAGTACACATTTGCTCTTGATTATAAGAAACTAGATAGAAGATATCTTTGCTTCCTATCATCGGTTCTTAGTAGGGAGTACATTTACTCCTAGTGCTCTTGAAAGCTCCATTTAAAGACGTCACCCTCCACTAGACTCTTGAAAGCATAAATTGCAGACCTACGATATCCTCCTGGAAAGCATAAGGTGGACAAGGGGTCTGGAGTAGCGAGAGAGCGAGAGGGGGTTAGGTAGATATTGACGTCGGGAGTAGGGGCGGGAGGAGGGAGCGAGGCAAGGGGCAGTGCGGAGCGACCATCGGTGGAGTGCGCATCTCGTCAACAAGTGTTAAAGTGTTAGTGTTTTTGACAGTGATCAAAGGATGGGAGGAGAAGACATATCGCTCCAGTGATGGGCTGTGGACAGAGTCACATCGCTGTCATCTACCCGAGAAAGGCAAAAGGCAAGAACTCTGCTTCAGGTCAGAATCACTCCTCATTCAGTTCTTATCACTTATCCATAAGAACTTACATGGCATTTTGTAAGAGTAACGCATGTCATTTTCATAAATTTATATTACAAAAAGTGTTAAACTTTTTGACCTAACGAGGAATTCGGAAGTCCTGCCAGTAAATTTCCTTATCGCTCTTATCAGTATTCCGCTTTTAATACCTTATCTTTAGTTCCCCGACTAGCTGGAACCATTGCACCAATTAGGCATTTCCCTGATACACACATAAAAGAAACAAGTCGTTTATATAGAGTTCTGGATAGAAAATAAGATGGGGTCATAACCTTTCTTATCCCTGTTATCAACGGTCTCTTCTGGTTACCAATAAAATTTATGCTAGGCGAACTACTTCTAAAATAAGAAGTCAAAGAATGGTTGGGATTCGGCTAAGAGAAAACGTTACGGTACGCGATTTTGCAGCCTTCTTTATCTAAAAAAAAAATATACACAATT